>BPLR01012656.1:0-30653 GCA_021605095.1 Caerostris extrusa
GATCGTGTCGAATTGGGTTGAGCTTTGCTGAGACAAAATAATTGCTGATTGAAGAATTTCATCGTGCTATTTATGGTATAAAATTAATACTTATTTATCATTTTTTAACTGATTGGATTGTTGTAAGGTTTGGTTTGTCGCACTACTGCCATTTTGCACACTTTGAGCTAATTAGACCGGGACATATAGTTTAGCGTGGATTCCAGACCCACTCCACAAACATTCATTCCACCTCTGAGGATTCGATTCCAAAGTCTGTGGTACCAGGAGGCCACAAGCTCTAGCGATGGCCCATCATGCCGCTGGAGTTGGATTACTGCAAGAACATGTTTATTTTTATCCTCGGGCAATATGAATACGTAGGCTGGTCCTTCCTATACTTAAAAACAGCAGCCTGATGGCCAATTGATTTCAGATGTCTAGCTGACTGCTTTCGAGCACTCACGGAGCTTCAGGTTCGAAGATACTGGGTGGTTCAGAGATCCACGTTCAAGCTGTAGATTCTGGTCTGTTTAGCCGTCAGTGTGCACTAAAGTGTCCGTGAATATACAAACCAAACCTCTGCACAACTCTCAGGGAGAGCATTAGCTTCAGTGACACATTAGAGTTCCCCCTGTTGTCAAAAGTCATCAAACAAAACGGAGTTTGATGGGCTGATATGCTTCTTTTTCATGTTACAAGGATAATTGTAATAAAATATCATTCATATTTCAGTAAATAAACACGTCTTAAATATTAAATTATTATCTTGTATTTTCTTGTCATTTCAATCCAATGCCGAGATGATCCCCAGGAGCTCTTTTTATGTCATATTTGCTAAATGTTATTTGGGAATAACATAATATTAATAATAATAATATGTTTTCATTTAATGGCACTTATAATTTTCAGTCGTTCATATAAATATTTTATTTTTGACATTTCAAATTTTTCATTAACATTTTTACCTCATTCAGTGTTTCCAAAGCAGGCTCCTTCTAAAATAATATTTTTATTTTCTAAAATTGCAATTGACTACGTATATAAAACTTCACATGCATGTGGAAGCATATCAGCTAAAAGCTCAATAAAACAAAAAACTCCAGGATCTAAATTTCCAGTATCCAGAGAAACACACGAGCACATCTTCTATTCATCTGTCTGAAAAAATAAATCCGAACAGTCTATCGTCCACCTGAACAACAAAGAAAAAACTTCTTTGTACCTTCTTGATGATCACCAAGAGCACTTTTAATGTCATGTTTACTAAATTTATTTCGAGCCCAAGAAAGTATCTATAATTTTCACTCATTTCAAAATATTTGATTTTTATTTCAAATTTTTATTAATATTTACTCAACGTTTAAACAATTCCTTTAAAAATAACGTTTCGATTTTTAAAAATTGCAGCTGACTATACATAAAAAATTCCTACAAATGTATATTAGAGCATCTCAACTAGGCTCTATAAAAACAGAAAACTTCAGGATCTAAACTTCAGTATCCAGAAAAACACACGAAAAAGCACATCTCTATTCATCTGTCAAATATAAATCCTACAATCTATTGTCCACCTGAACAACAACAAAGTTCTTTGTACCTGTGTCTCTGCAATGATGGCGCTGTTCTCATCTGCACCCTCCCTCCCGAGACGGGTCTCCCATGTCTCGATATGACGATGTGGCTACCATGTGATCGTGGTCGTGAGACCGTGTAGCACGCTTCCGTGGACGATGGCGTGAGGAGAATCTCTGCGTCCATCAACGCCGCTGACATTACAACCGGTGTCAGGATAACGAGAGCTGTTCCAGGGCATCGAGCAACGGCTCCTTTGATGGGGAGTGATTCCCTCTGGAATTGAGGTCACGAGTGCTGCCACCATTCACCGATGTCAAACTCCAGAAGATTAATTTTCATTAGATTGTAGTAAAGCTACGAGTTGCCCAAAGAATAAAGTGGTGGTTGTGTAGATCTTGAAAAAAAAAGATGGTTATAGATTGTGGAGATAAGAGGTTTATAGAACGGGATTGCAATGACTTAGTAGAGTTTAAAGACAAGTTAAATTTTCTATTTTTACAAACACCTCTTCAAGCTACTAGAAATTCATTAAACTCTTGTTAGATAATATTTTGTAGAACGGGCGATATACAATGACTAGCAGGTTTAAAGATGCATTAAATTTCTATTTTGCAAATCACCTCTTGCTACATAAAAATTTCATTAACTCGTTAGATTTCAATATTTTTATTAGATATTATTTTATATTATATTAATTAGTTAGATTATTTGTAGAATGTGCTTTCTACAATGACTCAGTGGGTTTAAAGCTATGTTAAATTTTTATTTTTGCAACATTCTCTGCTGCTTAAAGAGTTCATTAACTCGTTATATAATATTATTTTATTAGATATCGTTAGAGCAATATTATTGAAGATCACTCTTTGATTACATTGAGCAGTTATGCCGTTGTACAGCACAGACGTTGGAATATAGCAGGCTCTGTAGATCTTAGAAAAAACGGCGATGATTGGGAGATAATATTTGTAGAAAGTATTCGATGACTAGCAGGTTTAAAAGTCATGTTAGGCCTTTCTATTTTTGCAACACCTCACGCTTTACATAAAAATTCATTAAACTCGTCTGATAATATTTTATTAGATTAATTGTGCTAGATAATATTTGTAGAACGTATCAGAATGACTAGCAGGTTTCCAAAGTCAAATTAGATTTCTAATTTGCAAGACACTCTCTGTGTGCATAAAAATCCATCAAATCGTCAAGGTATGATTCGTGAATGGATTATAGTATTTAAAAGAAAGATAGTTTATTAAATATTTTTACTTTAAAAACGCAAATAAAAATTTAGAAATGTGAGGGAGCAGAACACTTGCAATCAATAAAAGAGAGAGTGACTTTATCTGAGACTCCTCTAGTATCTATTGGCCGGGAGTAGACAGATATAAATTACGATGCACCTTAACAAAAATGGTGGTACTTTTGAATATAAACATTTAAATTTGTATAAATAAAGATATTATATTATATTATATATTTGACTAGTACGTCACAAAATACTCATATACAATGTGCTTTTATATTTTCATCAAATGTTACATTAGCAAATTATACAGTGATTTTCAATAGTGAATCTATACATCATTATCACGTAGTCCGTAAGAATATATTGAATAGAGGATCTATAACACATCAATGCAGTCCGTATAGTATAGGGCTGAATAGAGGATCGTTATAATATATCAACTAGTTCAAACAATCACATATGCACGTATTATTGAATGATGTATTTGTCTATAGGTTTCAGGTAATACCGAGAGGCAAATATTTTAGTACTGTATTAACTATAAATATCATGAATAAAATAACGCTAGCTTAAGGGAAAAACCCGCATTCGCAAGTAATTTTAGAACTTTAGCGCGAAAGTGGAAGTCACATACTTAAAGCAAATGCAAGCAGATATTTGTTTATTAAATCAAAGTGAAAAATTAGACATGCATAATGCAGATATATTTTCCCGAAAATTTGTCACTACTTTGAAAACAAAAAGTATAGGTTATTCAAAGACTTAACACTTCATTTCTCAAATACAGTAGTTAATTTTAATACGACATCTGATTGTAATGAAATAACGGTAGAGTAGAATACCCAGAATTTAATAAATAGATATATTGCAGCAGTTTCTTATTATAATCCATGAATTAAATGGTAAAAATGAATTTCTTGAAGGGGCAATATAAGCTATATAGTTAGAGTTTATTAAAAAAATATATGTATTACTTTTAATATAATTATTTACTTTATTTCTTTAGAAATTTAATTTTTTTCATTATAAAAAATTGTAGGTATTTCAGATGGAGAGCTAATTTTCGTATACAACTGAATTGATTTTATTGAATTCAACGTTAGTAAAATCCTTTAAATATTACGATTATTTTAGGATTGCAAAATAATTTTGAATAGATAATCTTTCAAACTGAACACGCTTTTCTTTTTTGCTTTGCTTGCTTGATTATATTAAAAAGCTAAGTTGTGAATTGTGAATTATGTGATATTAATAGAAAATATTTAAAATATTGGGGTTTTTTGTCTAAATAACTATAAATTAAGTCAATATTTGTTTCTTCAGTTATATTTAAATTTTTTTTTATAAAGTAATAAAAAATGTTATGGTTGAGTAATTTCTTTTTTTTTTTTTTTAAAATTATTAACTAATTTTTCACTATAAAATAAAAATATAGTAGACTTAGTTTAAGTGTAGTATATGTATTAAATGATTAATATTCGTGTTCAATAGATTTATTTTTCACTTTTATATATCATCTTTTAAATTCAAAATTATTGATAAAGATTTGAAAAACTTTAAACGATATTTCTGAATATATATTTCAGACCACGTTATTTTTCACACAAGGCAAGAAAGTAAATTAAATAAAAGTCTTTGGGTAAAAAGCCATTTATCAAAATCTAAAACATCACAATCTTGGTCTTTTTCAATATACTAGAAAATAGATTTAGAATAGTTTTGAATCCCTTTTATAGTAATTCCCTTTAAACAATTTGTAACCCATTTTAATTACAGTACTGTATCAATTTGACATAAACTTACAATATATGAATCGCATTTACCTTTTTTTTCAGTTTATTATATTTAACATTTCATGGAAAACAAAAAGTTTATTTTTTAATCTCAGAAACCGATACAAAATAGATGGAGTGCTTTGTTCCCCAGCATTTGCTATTAATCTTATTATACACCCTTGAAACATACTTCACAAAAAAAGTGGGATCCGCATATTTATAACGTTTTCTCCATTGAGGAGCCATCTAAATAAACGATTACTTATAACACATGGAGCTGTATACTGTCTCCCCTTTGTTTTGATATTAAGCAGAGGCCCCACTTTCGATTTTTACATACATCATGCCCTACCAATAATAAGGAATACGTTTAGTAAAGCCATACTGCGCGCTGTATCCTTTACCATTTCCAGAGACAAGGCGTCCAGAATGATTTATGACTAATACTTTATCACGGGCCCCTAACTGGAAAACCGATATTTTTAAGTAGTATTACAAAGAAAAAAATGGGAGGAGGCGACTTCCTGATTGATGAGCTTTTTTAACCTACTAGTTCTGCTTTTCGTTTGTTTCAAACTTTAGGATTTTCCCTGACTCTTTTTTCAAGCAGAGAATCTGACTCGTGCTCGTGTGATGCACGAAAGGTGGATCAGGGAGAAGTTATCTGATTTTTGTTTCTTTCTAAGAGGAGGAAGAATCGAGTTGGTCCTAACGGAATTACGTTTTGCTTACCTAAAGATATGACTGGAATAAGAAGTTCAGCTAAGTGAATGGAGTCGTGTAATGTCTGTAAATTCTTTTTTTTTTTCCTTAAGGATTTTTTGCTTACATCTTTTTCTTTTATTTTCATAATAAATATGATTGCAATTTATATAAATTAAATTATTTTTCTTATATTCCAACAGAATTGCGTGCTTCGTCTAAAAATATTCCTCGAATAAGTAGTTTAGTTTGATATAAGTGAATGGAATCATATTATGTCTTCAAATTGCATGCATGCAATGATTTCTTTTCCATTAGGGATTTTTTTAATTTCATCTTTCCTTTATTTTCATAATAAATATGATTGAAATTAATATAAATCAAATTATTTTTTTATGAACTCAAAAAGCGATTTAAAATACGTGAAATTCTTTGTTCTTAGCAGCTGCACTTAATCTTACTAGTATTAGTTCTGCAACATATTTCATAGTTGAGGGATTAACCTATTTATTATATTTTTCTTCTGTTATTTAATTAAAATGCTTCATTAATACCCTAATTTTACAATAAATTTATGGCTATTAAACTTACCTCGTTATAATAAATATTTTAACTTTGAAAAATATATTTATTATTTTTCAAACTTTAAGATTTTTCTGACTTTTTTTCTACACGTAGAGAATCTAACTCGTGCTCGTGTGATGCACGAAAAGGTGGATCAGGGAGAAGTTATCTGATTTTTGTTTCTTTCTAAGAGGGAGAAGAAATCTAGTTTGTCCTAACGGAATTACGTATTGCTCGCCTTAAAGATATGGCTCGAATAAGAAGTTTAGCTATCGAAGTGAATGGAGTCGTAATGTCTTTAAATTGCATGCATGTACGTTTTTTTTTCCCTTACAGATTTTTGCTTTCATCTTTCCTTTATTTTCATAATAAATATAAAATTTACATTTATTTTCCAAATTGTTTCTTTTTTGATAGATATTCTATTGGTATTTATATTAATTAGTTAGAAGTATTAAAAACGACATTATTTATCTGAAGTAAAACAAACGTTTGATATGACCACGGGCAATTATTAGGAGTACTGACCAAACACCGAGCAAAAGCTATTCGAAGTAGAAAGAGGTGAATTTTATTAAATTTATTATTATTTTTTTAGTTTTGAGAATGTCACATTTCCAACGCTAAATATGTTACCTAATTTATTTTTAATATATTTTTGAAATGGTTTTATTTGGCTTTTACACTTTAAAAAAAAAAAAGAATACAAATTGTAATATTCTTTTGTGAAAGTTATTTTAAATTTAAATTAATATGCATGTATAATATATAAATATATATACATATACAATAAATAATCAGAAATAATATTTTCTTGTGTATGTATACGTTATATGTATCTGTACTAAACATTTATTGATATTACAAATAACTAAAATGTTTATTACATAATTTAATTTTAAAAACTAAAACATTTAAAACTAGAGATACAATAAATTTTGTTCGTTTGATTTTAAATCATAAATTATTTTTTATCTAAAGAACCTATCAGAAATTAAAAATAAAATCTCAATAATAATAATAAAAAACAGATTTAAGAGTTTCTCATGCATTTGAAACAATTTTAAGAGCATCATTGTCTGATTTTCTTTATTTAAGTATTTCGTTTCTTTTGTAAGTATCGTAAAAACTTTTACAAAAATATAAAAATATAAAAGTTTGATTTAGTTCAAAAATTAATAAAAGGAAAATAGTAGTTTAACTATAGAATCATTACAATTTTAATTATATAAATGTTGTTCATTTATATAATTTTAATATTCTTTTGGTACTGCAGTTCAAAAGATATTTGTCCATGATATTAAGGGTTCCGTTAATATTTCAAATAATTAAAATTTTCATTTAATAGTTCAACAATCCTTTTAATTATAATAGTCGATTTTGGAATAACTAGTTTATGTTCTAAAAGTTAAAGAAAAGATATTTGCATATCCATAATCTTACCTTTAAAGTTGTTTTCAAGCATTTTGTTAACGTTATTGTTTTAAACTGTAATTTAAATGGTTTTCATTTAATATTGAAAACTTTCTGTTAAAAATATTTACTGTTTTGAATTATCAAAACGAACATGCATTTAAATAGTTTGAATGATTCCTAAAAACTGCATAATAGAAAGTCTTCCGAAGTCACGAAATCATTACCTTTCAGTTGTTTTGCAAACACCCGCGTGCCGTGGCATTCTAATTTAAACTTAAGCGCTCTGGCGCTTAATGGTTATATATTTGTTTGTAGTGGTTCGAATCCACTTTAAGAAGGAGTGATTCTCTATGTAAGAGCGTCAAGCCAAAAGACTTCTACCTATTTTGCTCCATCAAAACAGAAGCTGACTTCCTTCCCTTCAATCATACATATTAGGGGATTCCTTAAAAACTGGGCATACATACAACAAACATAATTTGGTTTGTCGCTCTACTATCATTTTGTGCACACTTTAGACTAATTAGACTGGGACCTACAGTTTAATGGGGATTCCGAACGCCTAACAAACATCTATGCTAACGCGAGGATTGAATCTGAAGCCCGTGTTATAAGTGTCACAGCTCTAGCCAAATGGCCAACAGGTCGACTAACAATAATGTTAATAATAATAATAATATTACTATTATTATTATTAAGTGTTTTTCAATATGAAAATAAAATCATTGAAATTTTTAAGCATCTGTGCAAACATAAGATTATTTGGTTTGAATTTTATCTATTCTGTCCTTGAATACAATGTTTTAAATACAATATATTCTGTCCTTAAAAATACACTCTTTTTTAAATCTAATCATTGTATTCTGTTCTTAAATACAATCTTTAAAATGCAATCAATTCTGTTTTTAAATGTATAGTTTATATTTAAAATGCAATCAATTCTGTTCTTAAATACACAATTTAAATATATTGTATTTAAGCACATTATAAGAATTGATTGCATTTTGTCATTAAATACAATAATTTGAAACCTCAATATTTTTTTTGTTGAATGTCACTGTTTATTTGATTCGGAATTATGTATGGTGTTTTACCAATATGTATAGTTTATCTCTTATAGTGCATAAAATAAAATTTTATTATCGATAACTATAAAATTTTTGCTTTTTAAATTTTACAGTTTTTTTTTTTTTTTCAAATACTAATTCTTATAACAATTTAAATATTATTAGATGGCGTCAGATGTATGAAGAAAATTTCAACTTTTTGTAAAGGACTTTTTACCACAAATTAAATTGTTTTTCTTTTATTAGAAACATTATAAAAATACACACTGGCTGTTTATTTTCAAAAAAAAAAAAAAAAATCCAATTTAAATCAATATGTGCTTTTTATCAAAAACCTCAACTTATTTTAAAGAAGATTCATGCTAGATTGAGTCGAATGTTCAATCTCAAAACTGCATGATTCATTTGAGAAGAGTGTTGCGCAGTGATTGAGATTGGTAATTTAAAGTATATAGATAGATAGATGGCTATGTTAAAGAATGGACATGAAGTCTCGGATGCGGCCGAAGAGCTGGAAAATTTCATCTCTTAATCTTAATCTCTCCATCTTTTTAATCATTAATAAAATACTTTTTTTATACATCCATTCAACTACAAATACATTTTTTGAACTTGTAGTGGAGTCATTTGATGTTAATACAGTTTTTTTTACAAATATTTAATTACATTTTTTTAGATTTAAGTTGCATGTATCTAATAATAGATGGCGCCAGATGTATGAAGAAAATTTCAACTTTCTTTGTAAAGGACTTTTTCTCCAATGCAGTGAAAAAAAAGTAGGAATTGACTTTAAAAAATTTACTTTTATATTATTTGTTTTTTAATATTAAAAAAAAAAAAAAAAACTGAATATTTATTTTCCAAAAAAAAAAAAAAAAAAAAAATCAATTTAAATCAATACGTGCTTTTATCAGAAACCTCAACTTATATCAAAGAAGATTCATGCGAGATTGAGTCGAATGTTCAATCTCGGGCTGCATGATTCATTTGAGAAGAGTGTTGCGCAGTGATTGAGATTCGGAATTCAAAGTACACAGATAGATAGATGGCTCTGTTAAAGAATGGACATGAAATCTCGGGTGCGGCGAAGAGCTGGAAAATTCCATCTCTTTGTTCACGATTAATTTTCGCCTTTCAATCAATAACTCGTTGAGAATTCGGAATGTAATTTCTCATGGCATCCAAACCGATTGGAATTTTCTCCCGAAAATCGATTTATTAAACCCAGACGTGGTTTCAGATTTGTGATACCAAAGAACGCAATGTTAGATTGCGAGCACAAAGGCTCAAGAGACGACTTTTAAATATTTCTAGGTCGCTGCTTTTATTTAAAAACTTTTGAGTAACACAGCTCCAAGTCTTCGAATGATTAAAAATCTTTATGATTACAAATGGTTGGATGCTTGCTTGGGAATATCTAATAAATAATTTATTCCGACAAATGATAAATCGGCATGCATTTCAAATGACATTGGGTTCGGTTTAATGATTTACATTTAAATTGTTTGCGTTTGGCATGGTTTTATTTGTAAAGGTACAGAAATAACAGGATATTTCATAGGTTTTCACAGATGATTAGATAATTCGCTTCTGTTATTTAATTCGAAATAACTTGGAAAATATTTAAATTTCTTTAAATAAAGATATTTGTAAAAAGGATGAAAATATTTTCAAAACAAGCATTTTGAGAAATTTTTAAAATATTTTTTTTCAAAATGTTTTTTCTCTATATTTTTTTCTATTATATCGCCAATGTATTATTTATAAAAATAGCACAATATTACGAAATTTCTTTTCTTCTTGTAATGTGTTCAATATATTTTGATAATAATGGAAAATAAATGTACAGCCTTTAAAGACATTTAAAGTTTAGGAGCATCTTAATTGTAGGTGAAATATGTAGATTAACGGCAACAACAACAAAAGGGTTTTTTTTAAAGTTTCAAAGCAAAAAGAAAGATTTAAAAAATTTCAATATTTCAAAAGCAAAAAAATAAATAAATTGTATGTTATTGTAATTTTAAAAAAAATGCCAAAAACAGCATATTCAGATGTATGAAAAGGAATAAGTTATAATTTTCATGTTGCTGTAAAATGACCATCAACAAGGTTGTTCAAGAAATAATCTGATAACCATACTAAAATATATGCAATTATGAAGTATTAAAAATTAGAAAGATTCTATGTTAGCTATCTACGAACAAGTCTGGATATCTACAATACAAATTAAATTCAAGATTAATTTTTAAAATCTTAAAAGATTTTTAAAGAGAAATGTTTTTTAAAGTTTCAAAGCAAAAAGAAAGATTTCAAAATTTCAAAAGCAAAAAGAAAAGAAAGAAACTTTCAAATTCAATCAGAAATTATTTTGAAACTCTCAGTTTCAAAAGCAAAAAGAAAGAAGAGAAAACTTTCAAAATTTTGAAAATTTCAAAAGACAAAAGAAAAGAATCGAATCCCCCATTTTAAATTAAACTATATATCCATTTTATATGTAATCAAATTGAGTACTAAAGAATTAAGATAAAACGCATTGCTGCAAATTGCATTTAACATATCAGACATCAGCATAAAATAAAAAAAAAATAACCAATAAATAAACCAAACAGCAAGTCGATATTATTCATCAGCTAAAAGGTATGAATCTACGACAGCTAACAGAATATTAAATGAAATAAAAGCAATATAATTAAATTTTAAAAATTTCAAAAGCCAGTTCATTTTTTTTTTAGATTTTTTTTTGAAAGGTTAGTTTTTTAAAAAGTTTCAAAAACAAAAAGAAGGATTTTCAAAAAGTTTCAAAATTTCAAAAGCAAAAAGAAAGAAAAAAACTTTCAAGTTTTGAAAGTTTAAAAGTTTAAAAAAAGTTTCTGAAAGAAAGAATTCGAATCTCATATTTTAAATTAAACTATATATCCATTTTAAATGTAATCGAATTGAGTACTAAAGAATTAAGATAAATTTCCAAAGCATTGCTGCAAATTGCATTTAACATATCAGACATCAGCATAAAAATAAACAAATAAAAAAAAGTATAATAACACTTAGACGAGTACATAAGCAACAACAAGCAAAAACTCTTGCACCAGTAAGGTCATCAAAAATAAATAAACCAAAGAGCAAGTCGATATTTATTCAGAAAAACTTTCCTTCATCATAGATCGTATATTGATGACTTACGGTACAGTTTAATGTCTGAGTCGACGCCCCTGGAGATTACTTTAACTTCAGAAACAGCAGCTTTTATAAATAAAAATGAACGAAGCAGAGCAAAACTGAAGTTATCCGAAAAACGATGACTTCACTACATAAGGCAGTAACCTATCAATTTCCATTTATTACTGGATATACACAGATGTACCATACTGCTGATCCGTACTAAATCTGCTACACCTCGTCCATATGCCCTGCCTTGTATCTTCTCTGTTTTTGTATATAGATATAGAGAGTTCGGGAAAAAAGAAGTTTTGGAGATTTTTTGATTTTTGGGGGAATAGTGGTTTGATTTACAATTGATTTAGCTATGTGGTATATGATGTCAAATGTGTTCCGAGGTTTAAATTGTAACATTTTTTGTTGCTTAAAATGCAGTGTACAATGAAGCTGTGCTGAAAAATGTCAAGGAACCTCACCTGTTATAAATAAAAAATATTTAGGCTATTATTGTTTTAATTTTGAATTGTTTGATTTACAATTAATTTAGCTATGTGTGCCGTGGTTTAAATTGTAAAAAAATTTTGTTGCTTGAATGTAGTGTAAAATGAAGCTGAGCTGAAAAATGTCAAGGAATCTCATCTGTTATAAAAGAAATGCTTAGGCAATTATTGTTTTGATTTTGATTGATGTAGCTATGTGGTGGGTGATGTCAAATGAGTGGCGATGTTTAAATTATAACCTTTTTTGTTGCTTAAACAGTGTAAAATTGAAGCTGAGATGAAAAATGCGAAGGAACCTCATCTGTTATATATAGAAAAATATTTAGACAATTATTGTGAATGGTTTGATTTGCAATTTATTTAACTATGTGGTGTGTGATGTCAAATGTGTTTCGAGGGTTAAATTGTAACATGTTTGTTGCTTAAATGCAAAAGTAAAATGAAGCTGAGCTGAAAAGCGTCAAGGAATCTCATCTGTTATATATAAAAAATATTTAGGCAATTATTGTTTTGATTTACAAATGATTTATTTATGTGGTGTGCGATTTCGAAGGGGTGCCGAGGTTTAAATTTTAACATTTTTCTTACTTCAGTGTAAAATGAAGCTGAGATGAAAAATATCAAGAAATCTCATCTGTTATAAAAGAAATATTTAGGTAATTATTGTTTGATATTTATTGATTTAGCTATGTAGTGTGTGATGTCAAATGTGGGCCGTGGTTTAAATCGAAACATTTTTGTTGTTTAAATGCAGTGTAAAATGAAGCTGAGCAGAAAAAATGTCAAGGAACATCATCTATTATGAAAAAAATATTTAGACAATTATTTTCATTAGAAGTATTTATATATCTTTATTACAGTATATAAGTAAATAATAAGTTATGTTAATATTTATTATATCTTAATATACCACACGAATCAAGATTTTGAACCCTTAAAATTGTTAATATCTTATCTTTGAGATTTACAGTGAATTTTTATATTTTATCTAACAATAGTGTATAAAATTAAGAACAAAAAAAGAAGTGGTTGCAGATTATTAATAAATGTTTGTATATAAAAAAGTTAATTAAAGTTTTAAAATAACTATTATAATGCTCTATTTATAATATTTTAATTAAAAATACTTCTATAAATAATATTATGTGTCGTAAATTTTAAAACATTTTTTGATTAATTATTCAATTTTCAATTATCAATTAGTCAGTATTTATGATCTTTTTTACTTAATTTTTTATTTAATATTTATACTCCTATTTCAATTTTTTTTGAATTTTACGATTGAAATCAGTTCTCGTTATAAAATAAATTAGTTAGATCCTATTATATATATAAAGTTTTGACTGAAAAATTAAAAACCTTTCTGTAAATATAATTGCAAAGATTAATATTTAAAAATAAGAAGATTTTGCATGTAGCTAATTGATTGGCTAATTATATCGAAAAATTTAAAATTAAATATAAAAGCATTTTTTATATTTCATATGAGCATATTAAATTTCTGAATTTGCGTATCTGATTTTCCAGCTTTAGAATAAGTAATTCTGAATTTTCTATCACCCTCGATAAAGACATCATGAATAAATATAAGTGAAATTTACTATACCTCTCTAACTATATTATATTTATTCATATCACAGATATAAAATAAAATTTGACTTGAACCATTAATGCTTTTCAAGTGATAAACGATGATAGAGATAAAATTGATATTTAACCTGAAGATCATTGCTTGTGATTTATGTTATCCTTTCACCATTAGTTGAAAGCGAGTTTTCTGAAATTTGCGGAAATCTGGGAAAATCATCATTAAAAGATTTCTTTCGAAATCTAGAGGAATGTGGGCTGATTCTAATAGCCAGTCATGGACTTGCATTCGTTGGTTTGCTTATTCTAGTAAAAATATTTTCTACCTGAAAATGTGTCTATTAAATCATATAGTATATTGATTTAATTCAGACTGCATTTATGATTCATGTACTAAAAGAAAATTTCAAACTATATTATATTGTGTTCCGATATATATTTATAACGTAAATACATAAAACGAGCAAGTATAATTATCTCACTAATTTTAATGGAAATCATTTTATTTAAAAACTACTTATAATTAATTGATAACAATAAATATTTTGATAATCCCTTGTTATAAATATCATATTTTTTATAAATTGCAGCATTTTAAATTTTTTAATAGAATTTTAAAGTTTTTACAACTTTAACTAGTGTTAAAATTACAATATTAAAATAATTAAATATATTGTTCAAATTAATATAGCTCCGGTGTTTTTAAAGTGATCATATTTATGGTAAAAAATCTTACAAGTGGAAATAATCTTTGCATCAGTTTATTGCCAAAAGAAGGCCTCACGTGAATACCAAATTAAATTTTTAATAATTGATTTACAATTGCAATTAAATGTTTTATAATTAATTTTCAAATATCATTAATGAGTAATTACACAATTATTAAAATATTTCACATTTTTAAAAATGTATTTTTTATTCAAAAAAAAAAAAAAAAAAAAAACTCTTCACTATTTTTTTACAATTTTTTTAAATTATCAAACTAAATTAATATCATCGAAGTAAAACTAGAAGTAAAAACTAATATATCTATATACTAGTTTTTACATCTGGTGATATGTTCTAATTAACAGCTAGATTTATGTTATTAGCAATCTTATAAATGTTACCATAAATAATCAATTTAAAATTATATCTTTAAAAAGAAATTACTTGAAAATTTCATCTTACTTAATTTTATAAATTTCATTATATAAAAAATCAAATTTACATTCATGTTTTATAATAAAATATATAAAAGCCCATTATCACCTTCATAGAGCAATGAGTTAGTTATATGGATTTTAAGATAAATAGTACTAACAATAAAATTTTAATGCAGAATTTTGAAAATAAGTATAAAAATCTTTTCATCATTCTTTTATATCAATCTTAACGCAAATAAATGCATGCCACATCTCAAAATGAATGCTGAAGCATATTAAACCTTACACGATCTTAATTTAGATTGATCTTAATTACACAATTATTAAAATATTTAACATTTTTAAGATAGTATTTTTTATTAAAAAGAAACTTCTCACTATTTTTTACAATTTTTTTCAAATGAATAATCAATTTAAAAATATCTATAAAAACGAATTGTTTGAAAGTTTTACCTCTTAATTTTATCAATTTTATTGCGTGATAATTCAAATTTACTTTAATGTTTTACAATAAATTATATCCAAACACATTATGACCTTTATGGAACAATACATGAATGATAAATGACATGATGAATAATGAATGGCATAGGTATTTGGATTTTAAAATAAATAGTACTAACAATTAAACAATTTTAATACACAATCTTAAAAATGAATAAGAAAAATCTTTTCAGTATTCCTTTTATATCAATCTTAACTCAAATAAATGCATGCCACATCTCAAAATGAATGCTGAAGCATATTAAACCTTACTCGATCTCAAATTCTACCGACTGTTTACACATACCAAATCCCTTTCCGCTCCGCTTGTATAAAGAAACATCTCTTTTCCATATCGACATTTATCACAATATAAAGAGATTACATTCCTTTTAAAAGATGTAATGGTATTTTAATCTCGGCAGTGGGGAAAGGGAGAGAGAGAGAAAAAAATGAGCCTTTCAGAATATTATGCGAAAAAGAAGCGAGAAAAGGAAAAAAGAAATATAAACGAAATCAGTTCCAATCTTTGGAGCTCTTTTTAATCCCGAATGTTCAGAGTTACATTAAGACGGAACCTCCAAAACGATTGACAGCTTGAAATGTGAGTTCCCTCCAATTCTCAGTCTGCCTAAGCCCCAATCCTTCTTCACGCCATATTTTATTTCTTATCGATCGTAGGAGATCTCTAGCTTTGGGCAAGGATTACCTATCCTAGGGCCTTTACCACCCCTCGGCCCCTATTTCATTCTCCAGTCCCCCCACCCCAGTTGTCCTTCTCCAGGACGATCAGATGGTAGAATGGTATATGTGTGCATATATGTGTATGTGCATATACATTTGGCATGGAGTGTTTTAGAGGTGAGAGGATTGGCGGAGACCTCTGTTTACTTTTGTGGACTAAAGGAAGTGAATATATATTGCTAGGGATTTTGCATTATTTACTGTGAGAAATAAAGGTTGGTCCAAAGTTGTATATTGCATATATGTATATGTATGTGTTTGCATTTGGCAAATATTTATTGCTAATTTCGCATTCTTTATGTGAGAAATAAAGGTTGGTCCAAAAAGTTGTATATTGTTTGAATATTTACTAAAAAATATGTATTGATGTAATAAAAATCAGATTTATTATAATAATAATTATTTTATTAATACAAGATCCTATTTCTGTAATACGATGTAGTCCTTATTAAAGAAAAGTCAATTCCCAAGAAATATTGATATTCAATAAGATAAACTTAGAGGATTAAGGTGGAAAATATGAAATGCAGACAATAAATAAGTCAATGAAATTATCAGTTATCCTGGGGCCTTTACCACCCCTTGGCCCCTATTTCATTCTCTTGACCCCCACCCCACCCCAGTTGTCCTTCTCCAGGACGATCAGATGGTAGAATGGTATATGTGTGCATATATGTGTATGTGCATATACATTTGGCATGGAGTGTTTTAGAGGTGAGAGAATTGGTTGGCGAAAACCTTTGTTTACTTTTGTGGACTAAAAGAAGTGAATATATATAAATATATATATATTCACTTCTTTTAGTCCAAAATCCCCGATATATATATATATATTGGGGATTTTGCATTCTTTATGTGGAAATAAAGGATGGTCCAAAAGTTGTATGCTGTTTGAATATTTACTACAAAAAGTGATATATATGTATATGTATTTTGGATGCATAGTATTGATGTAATAAAATTCTGATTTATTATAATTATTATTACTTTATTCACACAAGAGCCTTTTTCAGTAATACGATATAGGATTAATGAATTATTAATGAAAAGTCCATTCACAAGAAATATTGATATTCAATAAGATATACTTAGAGGACAAATATGAAATACAAACAATAAATGAGTCAATGAAAAAATAAGTTACTCAATTCTATTGCAATAATAAAACAATTGATATAAGGTGCCATTAAAAATTGAAATTTTTTTTCCAGATATGCATACTTTCCTGAAATTTGTATTGTATAAAAATATTTATTAAGAGGTATTTGTAGTTATTAAGTTATTGTACATGAATATTACAATTATGGCTGCGATATTATAACTATGCTTTCATTTATTGTTTAGCAAAAAAAGCAAAGTTTTTAATATTCACATATATATTTATAATTCATACTGAATATTCAATATTACAAACAATAAGGGCTATATTAAATAAATTTTAATTAAAACTGGACACAATATTTTTTTTTAAAGAAAGAATTTCAAAAGATGAATAAACAGAAGACTAACTAACTTAATTATAATAAGAATTGTTTCTTATTATAATTAAGTTTAAAAACTGGAAGTAAAACTAGAGCTTTAACAAAGAATTGTTGTTTATTCACGACTTTGTTGTCTTTATTTCGAGACTAATTTTGAATATATTTAATATTCTAAAAATATCTTATATTTTACTTAGACAATGCTGATCAACACTAATTACCAATATTCAAAGAAATAAAAACTTCCAAGTTTTCAGAACATAATAAAGATTTGCGAGGGTATATGACTAATTAGAAGCAAAATAAATAAATCATCCAATTAAGACAAGAGTTTCTTTACCATTTTTCTTGAAATAATATATATTATCTTCATAGAATTTCTAAAAATAGAATTGGACAGACAATAAGTGGAATTTTTCAAATGAATAACCAGAGTTTTCTTTTTCATTAATTTTCTTTTTTCGATTAGCAACTAGCGGCAGATAATTTAACGAGTTTTGTTTTTATTAAAACTTTTAAAACAGACAGGAGCGTTTTCAATTTTAAAACAGATAATTTATAACCTACTTTTTTTCTCATTTATTTCTGATTATATAAAAAAAAATTGTTCAAATATATGTGACAGAAAAAGTTTCAAATACGTAAATTGTTCTTCTCACAAATTAAAATATTATTTTGCTTATTAAATGAGTTGTTGGAAAAGTACACCTACACTTTAGAAAATTCATTAAAAACATATATGCATGAAATTTCTTTTATTTTTCTGTAATTAAAACATATAAAATAGAGTATCGCTGATCTATTTTACGAACTTTTAACGTTACATATGATTTTTTTACATTTGGGTCCCTTTAGTAATTTATAATGAAACCACCTACAAGAACTGAATATCAATGCGTTTTATTGTGGAACTGAAAAGTTAAATTAGCCTTCATTATTTCACAGAAATTAGTTAGAATTTGATGTGTTACATGCGACTTTATCCAATTTAAGCATCTTTGCAATTCGACTTTTCAGTTTGCAACTACAATAAATTTATCAATGCCAAACAATTTTTTCATTTTGTTAAAAATCCATTACAATGATTTTTAACAAAATTTAAAAACAATGTTTATCTTTAAAAAAAAATAAAAAATTTTTTTTTTTTTTAAAACGAAAGTGAAAAATGATTTCTTTAAAAATGTAAGAGTATTTTTCACAAAAATATAAACAATGTTTATTATAAAAAAATGAAACAATGTTTATTATAAAAAATGAAACAATGTTTATTATAAAAAAAATGAAACAATGCTTATTATAAAAAAAAAAATGAAACATTGTTTCTTATGAAGAAAACGATATTGTTTAAATAATATTTTAAATATTAGATGTGTTGATATTAACTTATTAGATGTATTGATTTAATTTATTAGGTAAGTTGGCATGTATTAGATGTGTTTAACTTATTAGATGTGTTGATTTTAAATTTTTCGATGTGTTTATTAGTGTGTTAAATCTGAGGAGACTAAAAGTAGTCGAGCACCACAGCAATTAGATTCATCAGTTTTCGAGTTTTCAAAATTGAGGATTGCTAAACAATGTTTTTCATAAAAATAAAATAAAAAAACAATGCTTTCTTGTTTCTCAGAAAAAAAACAATGCATTATAAAAAAATAGACTTAAAAGCGACAAGACTTAAAATACAGTACTAAAACACGATACGTTGCCAGCTATTAATGGTACACGATGAAATGAAATCACTTAAACCTTGTCAAACTCAATTTTCACACTTTTCTTATTAAATAAAAAAGAATTCATATTTTTAAAAGTTTCAGGAATGCTTCCTAGAAAACAATGTATAAATCGTGTATGTACGAAAATGGGTACTTACCAGCCATCCATTCTTGTTAAGGTAAATCCAAATTGAGGATCCGTAGCAATGCTCACTCGCACTCCAATAAGACCTGTGCCCCCTCTTTACTGACCACTTGACCTCTAACGACTGAGACACGGCTACAAGCATCACATTACCAAGGTTAGACACCATTGAATAATAATTAAGAATTAAATTAGTCAAATATTTAAACAAAATAACGTAACATGATTTAAATAAATAATATATTTTTTTGTAATATAATTGATAAATAATTTTATTATTTATATGATGAATTTGTATAGTAACAGATGAATGCATAATTTGTATAATGTAATATTTATATAGAAAAAATTAGAACAAAATGGCATTACATGATTTAAATAAATACATGTTTTTTTGTAATTTAATTGATAAATAATTTTATTATTTATATGATGAATTTGTATAATAATTTATACATTTTTTTGTAGTTTAAAATGTTTTTATAGTATAAAAGTTTTATATAATATTTATTATTGTATGAGGCATTACTTTATATATAAAAAATATTATGTAGATATATATTTTAATGCTATTTGTGATGAGATAGAATGATACAAATATATTAATTAAAACATTAACTTTATATGTTACAGAAAAATTCTAAAATGTACTAAAAAATAATATTTATACAAAAAAAAAAAAAAAAAAAAAAAAAAAAAAATTTCACAATTACTAATGAAATTTTTAAATACTGAAAATTTATAACTATTTGAGTAAAATAAGTGATTTATTTAAGTAAAATAAATTATAAGTATTTTAAATATTTATTAACAACAGAATATTAAAAATAATAATTAAAAGTAAGTAACGACACTATTTTAATTATGATTGCAGTTTAATTAATAATTAATTCAACGTTATTAATTAGTGAGTTGACAGGAAAATTAAATAATCTTGAATTTCTCTTAATAGCAAATTATAACATATATACTAAAAAAATTTCCTTTAAAAAAA
Organism: Caerostris extrusa; assembly: GCA_021605095.1. Lineage (NCBI taxonomy): Eukaryota > Metazoa > Arthropoda > Arachnida > Araneae > Araneidae > Caerostris > Caerostris extrusa. Next base: position 20,272 of record BPLR01012656.1, read on the forward strand.
AAATTTAAATTATTTAAAATATATTTATATAGATTCGGATAAAAAAATATGTGTAATTATTCATGAGGAAAAACTCATTATAGCTCATTTAATCTTAGTAATCCACAAATCTTATCTTTAAAAGAAAATGTTTAATACCACTTTAAAAAAATAACTTTGAATCCAATTAATGTATTTGTTTTTGGTAAAAAATATGTAAGTTATAACTTGACTAATGACTCTGATTCTAGAAACGATTAATAACTTACTAATTAATTAGTCAATATCATTTCGTTATGAGTAATAAAAGAAATCAAATAAGGTCTTTATTATTAAGTTTATTTTTATGAATTTATTTTGAAAACAACTTCGAACAATTACTAATAAAAATGCATACAAATAATTCTAAGATAGGATAATAATTAAAAAAAAATTCAGTGATTTCATTTTTTTAAATACTTTTGTATTTAATAATCCAGTTTTTTGTCAGAAATATAAATGATTAAATTTAATTATATGTCATAACAATAATTAAATTCAATTACATGTTATAACAATTATTAAATTCAATTACATGCTATAAAATTATTAAATTTAATTACATGTTATAACAATTATTAAATTCAATTACATTTTATAACAATTATTAAATTCAATTACATGTAATAACAAAATATTTTTTAGGGATAGTAATATTTTGCATATTTTAACCATTTTCTGAAACATAATTCATTAAATTGAATTGCATTTTATAACATTTATTAAATTCAATTACGTGTTATGACAATTATTAAAAACAATTACATGTTATAGCAATTAAAAACAATTACAATTATAGCAATTATTAATAATATGTAAAAAAATGTACATGTTGAATAGAAGGTTATTTATTTCTAAGAAAAATATTTTCATTAGCATTTACAGCACTTCGTAATCAATTATATATTTCACTTTTTAATAAAACTTAAAGCTTTTAATTAAAATTCTAACGATCAATACTGCTTGCAGAAATAAATGATCGTGCAAATTTGTGAAATTAGTTGCTTGAATAATTTTACATATATGCTTTAAAATAAAAAATAAAAATAAAAAATAGAAAACAAAACAAAACAAAAAAGACATCACACGGAGCACACAGCCTGCAAGGCTATTTCACAGGAAAAAAAAATTATTAGCACTTAAAAATAAAAATAAAACAGAAAGTTCACAAAACACACACAGAAAAAAAAAAAGCAGGGTAGGTAGACAGTAGGTATAGGGGTAACAGATAGATGGAGAGAGAAAGGTATAAGAAGAGAATAGACATGGCAGCAACTATAATTATCTCTGTTTAATATCTATAAATGTGCAAACTTATATTTAAACAGACTTTTTAGTCAGAAATGTACAGATATGTGTAACAAAATAGATTTAATTCAAAAATATTTTGTACGTTTTAAATGCATCCTTTGTGATTTATTAGTATAGCAATTAACTATTGAATTTTCTGATAAGTTTTGTAAAACATGGTATTTATTGTAAATTACGAGGTCCTAATTTAAAACAGATTGTATTATATTACAAAATTGTATAATTTTACAAACTTTAGATTATGTTCAATTGATATAGAATTAAAACTGAAATTATATTATAATAACATACAATGTATTGAATTTTTTTCTAATGCAGCTGGCAATACTAAGACAGTTGTCTTTAAGCCATATGCAAGGGCTGCACCGACGTTACTCATTTAGAGCTACCCAGGGGGCACCTGCAGCTTCAAAATATGCCACGGACCCCCACATCTTTACCATCATATTAGACTGACTTACGATTTAAAGTGGATTCAATTATAATTTATTGAAATTAGGTATTTAATTGAAATTATATTACTGTTCAAAATTATTATTACTAATTATTAGTTACTACTAATATATTATATTAGTAGTTATACTACTATTATACTTAGTAGTTATTATACATATTAGTTATACTACTATACTACTATTAGTTAATACTGTTTATTTAACTATTCAAAAAGCAATAATTTAAGTAACAATTAGGTATCACCAATACAGTCCTTATCTGTACATTTCAAAACAAATGAAATAGTCTTAAAACAACATCACAAAAATATATAATTATTATATAAACAAATATGAAACAATTAGTTTAATTTTAGGAATAATTGTGAATTAAAATGAAGAAGCATAAATGTGATTATGATACATACCTCTTAGCAAAGGCAGTCCAGAATTGGCTGCATTGGGGATAAGTAGGATTAAAATTGTAAGCATTTAGCTCAGACTGAGCAACAAACACACATGTAACAATTCACGATAAACATATACAAACACAACGTAAATTTTGTATAATATTTTAAATAAAATAATTATTAATATTACATTACATCGAATATAATATAAATTATTAGTATTACATTTATGAGATATTAATATGAGTTTGTTTACTTATAAAATTAATATTGTTAAATTTATTATCATAATTTAATTATTTCATCTAACTTATAATAAATAATAGCTAATTAATTAATGATAAATGAATTAATTAAAACAATTTTATGATACAACCTTAGTTTTGATTAAAAAACTTTTGCAATTAATAGAAGACACGAAAATTCTATTTTAGTTTCGTAGTAGTTGAGCTCTAATGCATTGAATATTTTAATTTAGAAAAGCATATATTATTTTTATATAAGAAGAAATAACAAGAAAAATAACACAGAGAAATAGAAAATATAATTTTTTTAATTTATTTTTTTTTAATTTAATTTTTTTAATTCCATAATTTTCCATTAATCATCTTACTAACTGCATTATTATTTGGCTAGTTATTAGCTTTTCATGTAAAGATTATATATTTGAGAGAATTTGTTCATTCATACCTTTATTTATGGAAATGTATTTATTCACCTATTTTAAAAACAAAAAAATTAAGCATACTCTCAGAACGTAATCTTTTTAGGGACAGCTATTTTTGATCAGAAAAAAAATGACTTATTTTTATTTTAGATTTATCCACTTTTTGTGTTACAAGAATTAAAAAAAAAAAAAAAGCATTCACATGCTGAAAATAATTTATGTGAATTTATTTCTATATTCCTGACACACATTTTTTATTATTATTATTATTCATTAAAAAATAAATGTATTTAATATATCTGGTATTATTTTTCATTAAATATTAACGATTTCTTTAAATAATCCAACAAAATTGATAATCGAAATGTTAACCTATGCTATTTTTTCATTCCTAATTTTACACAGTAAATATCATTTATCAGTACAGTCAAGCCATAAGATTTGTTTTTTTTTCTTGTTGAGAGATTCTGTAGTGAATAATTAATTAGTAAACTTTTATCTTTTATTAATAATAATAATTATAATTATAAAAACTAAATATTCCATATGTTGCCAAGGGCGTCAAGAATTTAACATGGAGAATATAGAAATATTATTAATGTAATTAGTTTATATTGATTGAAAATTGTTGACAAATAAATTAAAAACTTAATTTTTGATCGATTTTCAATACAAAGAATGCTGTTTTTTTTTGTAATAATCTTTTCTTTTTTGTTTAATTTTTATTACTAATATCATTACTTATGTATGCCAAACAATATTTTGTTTGATCATTGCTTTTTGTTATTATTGTAGTTGTTGTTGTTTAGCTTTTTACTAATTTGTTTACATACTGTTTAAAAGATAGTAAAAATCAATGATGCATTATGATGTAAATAATGATATAGGTATGTATTTTGCTTATTTGAATACCAAATTATTTTTAATCTACGAATTGCTATTGATTTAATGCTGTATAGGGGACATTGATTTCTTTTCTACGGACCTTAAAATGTTTGAATAAATTTTTATTTCCTTGCTATAAAGGAAATATTACGTCAATTTATAATTCAATATTTTTTTATTATATTAAGCAGAACTTTATAAAGTTGAAGAAAAAAAAAAAAATATATTTTCCTCTTATGGCATAAATGTTGCATTTTAACATTCATCATTCAAGATCATTAACAAATAATGTGAGGTAGATAATTATTCTCAAAAAACCCTACAGAGTTCTAAATAATTAATCATACCATCGTCAAACGTTCTATTCAAACTCAAAATGTTCCTAAGTCACGTAACATTTCGTTATCTGAATTTATTTACTTTCGTTATCTGAATTATTACTTCATGTAGACCAATTTAGAATGCTTCTGACGTATTCCATGTATGACTTAATTTTGTAAATGGTCATAATAATGCTTGTTGTTAAGCAACGTATGGTAATGTCCAATTCGGAATCGTAATGTACATTAACCTGCCTTTGTATGTCTCTATTATGGCAGTTTAAGTCTTTGACATTTCTGAATGCTTTCATATGAAAATATAAGTTTTTAAAACTTAATGACATGGAAACACATCATCTTTATTTCATAAAATTTCATTTTTGAATACCTACATCAAACCTAAATTGAAGTATATAAAATATGACGTTGTAATATACATATATATTTTGTTATGAATTAAAATTTTTTTTATTTTTTCAATTCCTTCTATTAGCTCACTAGCTCCCTATATATATATTGTTCAAATTTTCAATAGTTCATAAAATACTTTTTATTCATCCACACAAGCTCAAATACATTTTTTTTTGAACTTGTAGTGGATGAAACTGGATGTTAATGCAGTTTTTCAAATAAATTCATTAATTAATTTTAGTGTTTTTTCGATTTAAGTTGCATGTATCTACCAATAGATGTCGCCAGATAAACTACAAAAATGAATGAAAATTATTTATAAAGGACTTTCTGCAATGTAGTGGAAAAAAAAAGTAAATTTTTTATATTACTTGTTAATCCATATATTAATTAAAAGAAATCTTTTCAACATTTATATTACTATCTTATATTAACATGCCTTTTATGTTTCTATTTGGCAGTTTAAGTCTTTTTGTCATTTCTGAATGCTTTCATATGAAAATATAAGTTTTTAAATATAATGACATGGAAACACATATATCTTTCATTTCATAAACCCTCATTGTGAATACGTACATCAAATTTAAATTGAAGTATAAAAAATGTAATATTATAATATATATATATATTGTTATGATTTAAAATTGTTTTAATTTTTAATCCATATATTAATTAAAGTAAACCTTTTCAACATTTATATTTATATTTACTATCTTATTTAAGTATTTTGTATGTTGATACATTTATATAATGAAACTGTATCAAATATAAAAATCTTTACATATTTATTTTGATAAGCTTTATTTAATTATTTCAAAAAGAAAATTCATTAGGTCAATAGGAAACTTGCTATAAAATTTAAAAATTCTGTTAGTAAACAATGAAGATACTTCATATCTTAAAATGAAATAAATTAAAATTACAACATTTAAATATAAGTGATTTTCTCTGATTAAGATATTTTTAATTTTTAATTTAAAAAGTGATGGGAATTTTTTTTATTTTGCAATTGTATAAGAAATAATATTAATAGATCAATTAAAATATTTAACCTGATTAAATATCTTTATAAATACATTATTGAATTAAAAATATACATACAAATAGATAAAATGAATAAGTAAAAAAAATAAATAGGAAAAAATTGATAACTTTATAACAGAGTAAAATATGTATAATATTTAAGTACTTCAATATGTGAAAGTATTCATTATTTTTCTTTTCTAAACAATTGTAAATTATTTTTCAGTTCTTCAATAATATATTTCTCATGAAATAGCAGAAATTCAAATGCGATTACTGAAGTACTACATAGATTTATTAACAAAATAATATTTTATTCATCATCATATTTGGCTCAACAGCCCATGGTGGGCCAAGACTTAGGTCTACTGGTAAATTAATATTTTATTACAATAAAAAATATTTTTAAAAAAGTAGGCTATTAACTGTTACAATTTAATGACAATGAATAATTAACGCATGCAAAAAAAATTAACTTCAAAAAAAAAAAAAAAAAAAAAAAATACAAGACAGATAATTATACTAAAATTCACAAAACATTTAATGCTAGAATAAACACAAACACCATATTTTAAATAAATAACTTCATAATATTCCGAAAATTTAATTTGAAACAAATTTAATAGTTAGGATAAGACAAATATACAGATAGGAAACATAAAACACACAAAAAGGGAAAAACACACAAGGAACATGATACACTCCGTGTGATCACGAGACAAGGGATAACACAGACATGGAAGACAAAAAAAAAAATCTTCCACACAAGACAAACACATACACAAAAACACAAAAACAACACAATAAACACAAAAACATATAGGAAAAAAGTAATACCATTTTTGAATTAAGTTCATGTTATGGTTCAATTAATATACATCAAACATGTAACACAAATAAACAATCATTCAAAAATTAACTATAATCCCAATTGAGAAGACACTCTAATATTTTTGCTGATCTGAAATTAGATTTTTTTTTTGTTCTACGTTGAATCCTTATTGCAATTCTAAAAAAAGTTAACGTACAACAAAAGAATAACAAATATGTCTATCTAAAATATTCTCGAATTTTCGTTTCGAGCAAATATTTGTTTTAAACTTTGGAATTAAAATCAAACAATAAATTATCAAATTAAAATAAGTACCTTTTAAACTGTAAAATAAAATAATAAAACATTTTGTTGGTTTAGTTCTCAAGGTATGCATTTTCCTAAATGGAAATTTTATCTTTTCATATCGTGACACCAGGGATTATGGATTTGCTTTAAATTAAATATCCTATTATGAATAAAGAATAGAATAAGGAGTAGAATTTTGAAAATGGGGTTCTTAACTAAAATTTTTAAAAAGAAATTGCCAAATGTCTTCAATCTTTAGCATCTTGGCTTTATATCATTATTAATGAATCAGAAATTTTATTCATTAATGATTTATTTACGTTTAAAAGCACATCAGTTAAATGTAAATTTTCATTCTAAATATATTGATGCATAAGAATTTCCACTTAAATTAACACGATTTTCTTTACATCTTATTTAGTATTTCATGGTAACTTTATGCTGAAGAAATATTACGAAGATTTGTTATAATTTGAATCACCATGATGCATTGTTTTGAAATCGCCGTTTCCAATAATTTGATTCACAGAATTACATAAATCCTTGCTTTTAAACAGGATTAAAGATTTTAGCTACTAATTTAATTTAATTGAATACAATTTGCTTGCATACTAAGTAGATATTATTTAAAATCAATGAAAATGTAATGCAAAATGACAAGACTTTTGGTTCAGAGTTTTTGTTTGAAGGAAAAAAAAAAAAAAAGATTGAATTTATTTTGTTGTCTGAAACGTTTTTTGTACGCTAATTTAGAAAAACTAATGAAAAATTATTGCTCAATTTTGAGAGTTGATTAAATTTAATTTCAAATAAGATTTATTTCATAAAATTAAAATGTATTGGTAAATGTTTAATTCTGAAATAACTTTCTACAAGACTGTATTTAATTTTATCAAAATAAATGTTATTGTTTTAACAAATGGACGATTCCAAAAAAGCAATTTTTTAAAAATTAATAACAGTTCTTTTTCCAAGCATTCATAGTTGAAATTTATGGCAACGTATCAGAAGATTTTTTTCCTCATTCTTGAACTATATTTAATTTGTTCTAAGAATAACAGAACGATTAATCAATTTTAAAGTAAATAATTGCATGTGTTTTCAACACCTAATTTATAATGCAAAAGAAGAGTAAATTAAAACTTGAAATGCATGCATTTTTAATTAGTTAATGTGAAAGATAACAGTAATTCAATTCCTTTCAATGGCTTGAGCAACAATCATCACTTTGAAAGATGAGAACACTTTGTATCTACAGAAAAGACTGAATGCAAATGAGGAAGGTTAATTCTGAAAGTTCTCTCTGAAATCATTAATTCCCATCAGCACACATTTTTAAAGGACGACTTTGACAAATCGAGTGATGTCTACAAATATAATTGGTAACAACTTAACTAGTTTATGAGGCATGTCTTTTTTAACATGATTAATAAGAAAAAAAGATCATCACTTTAAAAATAATATTTCTAGAAATGAGATCCTAATTTTTAAAAAGTAAATAGTAAACAAATGTATTATTTCTATTTACTACTACACTCATTCAAGTGATAATCAAGATAGTTTAAAAAAACCTTTGCAGCAAAATTCACCAATTATTTAACCACAGAAAAATCTCAATATATATTTTGTCGATTGGTTATTCAAAGAATAATAAAACAATAATTTTCTTCTTTTAAGTTCAAGCATTAATATCTGTAATTCGAAAATTCAAATTTGTTGTGACAGGCGAAAAACAACTTGGTACTGGACAGAGCTTGAAATATACTCTTTGTCAGAAAATTTGCCGCGTCAAGTAGGAGTTGTCAAACCTGATTTGAATTTTACATGTGTGATATGATATAGCTAAATATAGATAAATAATAGGTTGTCATATAGATATTATATGGCATAATGTTTATATATGGTAACTTATAACGTAAATATTTGGGGAGTCAGTGGACCAATTAAGTGTTTCAAAATTGAGAATGCAACCCTTTGAGTGGCTAAAATTACTATTGAAAATTGCCTCTGGAATCTTTCCAATGTGAGGCAACACATGTGACTGTAGGATGTCTCGAACGAACAGCGGAATTTACATGGTGTCGTGGATCATAACTAGAACAAATCAAATATAGTATGCCCAAGAAATCACACCAAGTGTGCAGTTCGAAAAAATAGGCAGCAATGGAACTCCCCAAATGACTCCAAATGTGTATAGTGATTCGTCACTGAAGACAATCTGTCTCCTTTTCATCATCGCAATTCAATCTTACCCAGCGACACACCACTCCAAGTGGGAAGTGGTACTGAATGTGTATCAGGGACAGTACATGTAATCAGCACCATGATAGGAAAGGATTTTTATCCGGACATTTAGAATGCAAATAAATATATTTTAATAGACACTAAGACAATTATGTTGCCTGTATAGGGATATCTAACAAATATACAGTCGGCTTTGTGAAGTTTTGCAAGACGCTGATGGGGTTCTTCCAGTTGTACGTCTTGAACCAGGACGCCCTTTTTGTATCAACTCACTCTCTACAGCTGTTCTCAATCTTCACTCTCTATCTTAACAATCATTTTCGCCTCTCAAACTCCGAAAACTGCTGACGTTTATTTCAACGGTTACATAAGGCTATTACTCATAATAAATTTTCCCTATATCACATAATCTGCCTACAGAAGGCCTCAGGGCGACTATTGCATACACATAAAAGCATGTTGAAAGTGAATAGGATAAACATTGTATGGACCAGAACTAAATGATCTCATCAAGTATTCTCAAGGAATAACATTCGGTGTTGATTTTATAAGGGGCAAATGCTTTTAATATGACTTTTTTTTTTTATACTCTTTTCACTGTTAGGCAAATACTGTTGTTAATATTTTGTTTATAAAATATTTTGTTTACTTAGAATTTTTAACATTATTATTGTATACTTTACTAGCTAACCTTCCAAAAAAATTAAATTATTCATCTCTTTAAAGGATTGTATAAAAATTAATATATTTTATAGCTTATGCAATGATTTGGTGGTTTTTAGGTCAATTTAAAGTTCTAATAAACTAAACTGATCCTAAAAACCGAGAAAAATTCTCCATCTTATCAAATGTCATCTATCCGCCTCCTTAACACAAACTCTCTTTTTCCCTTCTGCTGGAATGCAAATAAATGGAAAATTTTCGAGAGCTGTGAAATACTTTCACCGTTCCGGAGAGAGAGTTTGCATTCTCGGGTCAGCTCGCCATATTTAACTCCATTTTCACAGTCAGACCCCGCCCTTAAACTACAATTTTCACGCGCGTTTGCCGCATCATTACTTAATTCGACGCATAGCCCAGGCTCTGTGAGTTGCGCCATGTTGCGAGAAAGGGCATAGTTAGTCACCTGGTATGTATGTTTAATGGTAATATATCTGCGCGAATGAATTTCGGGAACTGTGTCATAAAATTTCTCGAGGCATTTATTTGTGAAACGCTGTGTAGCTTGATGAACCTATTGCGAAAATGGGGCTTGAACGAAAGCTATTTTAAAAGGTAGCTGTGAATTTTCCAAATCAGTTAATAAAAATGGTTCAGTGTTCTTTCAGAGATGTATACTGTCAGTGACTGCGAAAGCTTCTGGATAGTCTCAAATTCTTATCAATAATGACGCAATCTCTTATCAATGGCTGTAAATTATATAATTCACCGGTGTTACATAAAAAAGTAGTTAAGCCTTGTTATATTCATTTTTTTTTTTAAATTAGTAATTTTGTATTTTTGTTGTTATATAAAGTTTTTTAACTTTGCATCAATTCT
>BPLR01012657.1:0-41607 GCA_021605095.1 Caerostris extrusa
CTTTGGGGAGTGAATTAATTTAGTTCCTTTTACAAAACATTAACTTTTACAAAACAGTAATTGAAATATTATAATTGTAACAGTTAGTGTGTGGTAAAAATATGCTATAAAAACTAGATTATGAATGAATTTTTATGGAAAATGAATTATGTGTTTTACAGAAAAAAAAAATACACACACATATATATATATCTATATACGTGCACGCACGCACGCGCACGCATACATACACACTCACACACACACACGCACGCACACACACACATATATATATATGAAGATTAAAAATAAAAGTTCTTGATTTCTACGGATCTTATCGATTTATTCTATGTATTTTTGCTACTAAGCGTCTACGAATTTTTATTTACATAGTAATTATTTTTCATGAGCCAGTGTGTAATAAAAGGTGGGCTTTGTACAATAGCTTTTATAGAATATATATATATATATATAAGATTAAATACAATTTTTTAACAACACTTTAACTGTCTACATATATATATATATATATATATATATATATATATTTGTAATTTACAGAGCAATTATTTGAGCATGGTGCTTCTTTTTCTTAATGCTACTTCAAAAAATTATTTTAAAAAAAAAATAAAATAAGACAGCAAAATGAAAAATGGTGACTAAAATTAATAATAAAAATCTTAAAAGCGTAAAGAATGTATACAATAGAAAAATTGCTGCTCTTTTCTTTTTTTAAATTTTACTACATCCCATCGCGAAAGAAAATAGTTATATTAAATATTTTAAGATATTTTTTAGCGTTTTGATTTTTAAAAAAATATCCTGAAAAACTATAAGGGGAATTGAAAAAAAAAAAAAAAATTAAGCAAATCAATATTAAAAAAAAATGCTTTCAATACTTTTAAGAATTTCGAGGCGATTAAAAATCATAATAAATCACCATTTAATTTGCTCAAATTCATCTTACCATCTTGTGTAAAAAATTTCTCAAAGCAATTTCTAATTGTTTATTTTCTTTCGAAGTATGATAAAGTGAAAAGGCAAGAACGGCGGCAAGTCAAATTAATTACAAATGCTAAAAACGAAGAAATTTTGAAAGTACTCATTCAGAAAAACTACGAATGACAATTTTTTTTTTTGAAAAAATCCTACTAGTAGAAGACTTGTCGCAAAATGATTTTTTTTACACATTTCGAAAATTCTTCCAAGTTTTTGTAAGTTTTTTCTTCACTCATTATTATTTTTTTCCTGAAAGGGAGAGTTAATAGAAAACCGCTTAAATTGTCGCTGGTGAAAATTTTTGTGTTGCTTGATTAAACCCAACACAAATTGCTGGTCCTATGGAAAAAATTAAAAAGTAGAATATAACGATTCGTCTCTACTTTGCATCAAAACGGACTGCAACTTAGGAAATTATTTTCTGTTACAGACAGTTTTTTAAACCTAACCATGGTTACGTATTTTAACTTATGAAAATGAAATCTTAAAAAAAAAGAATGTAGAAGATAAAAATGTGAGGCTTTCTACTTATGTTTATAAATAGAAATTTTTACTGTATTTGAAATCAAATTATCACAATAAATACATAAATCATCCTTCGAAATGTATTTTCGTTCATAAATGTGCGTTATGTATCTAAAACGTAAAAAAAAATATATATATTAAATTACAGGCAGAGAGAAAACAAATACAAATATAGTTTATTTTATATTTTATAAAAATAATATATAAATATTTCTTTATCTTTATAGAAAATATTCAAATAATACATTGAAAAATATTTTTATAGTAAAGTCATGCATAAAAGTTTTTCGTTATATTAAATTAGATAAAATTGCATTTTATAATTGACTTTGCTATTACTTAGCTTGTTATTTATTTATTTTTCTTGCTATTGCTACTGCTAATTTCTATGCAATTTGAAATTGCTTTTCAGCAGTGCCGAAATTGTATATGCAAATACAATGTTAGTGAAGTTGACATTATCTCACATTTATATATACATGTAATTGTGATTACATTATTGCAGATAAATGTCTAAGTAATTTTTATTTGTTTCTATGATTTTATTTTTATATTTCCATAATTATATAATCATTAATTAATTGATTCCTTAAAATTGATTAATTGATTCCCTAAAAATTCCTTATTGTTTCCTTAAGTTTTCCTAAAATTTCTAAACTGTTCCTTAAAAGATAACAATATAAAAAAATTATGACTACTACAGTCATGACTAATACATCATGGAGATAATAATTTAGAACAATAAGTCTGAACTTGCCAGCTTCATATAATTTTAAAAGTATTTTCTGCCTATCACCATGCTAATTTCGTACTCAGTTTGAGAGGCAATACAGACAAGCGGTGCAAAGTAGTACTTGAAAGATTGTTTTCTGTTTGGAACCAGCCGTTAGAGTATTTATCGAGAAGACTTAATATCTTTTCTCACCCGAACTCAATTAAATGGGAAACGAGTTTAGTGTTTGAACAATCCTGGCGCTACTTTAACATCCAGACATTTCTCTCCGAGTCAACACTTCAGAATCGGCTACCGGGGGTGCTGAAAGTGTGGGTCTAATGCACGACCACCATTATTAATAGGCTGATGGAACGTGAGGAATTACCCTCCGTATAGCGGTAACTTTGAAAAGCCTTTGATGAAGTAGAACATTTCGGGCTTTTAACTCTCTCCATTCACAATCAATAATTAATCGGTGAGCTCTCCCTTTCATTGCAGTGTTTATTGATTGCAGAGAAATAACAGAGGCAGTAGTGAATCTGAGGGTGAAATACATTGCCTAGTAATTATTTTTGCTGATTTGCATTCGATTTTGAGAAGATTTAAGAAGAACAATGGAAAATACAAGATGAATAATTATTAAACATACTTTCTATAGGCAAATATAAATGAATGTGTTGCATCAAAAGATGATTGTATTCACTTAGTTAATAAATTAAAGTAACATAATAGTTAATAAATCTTTCAGAATGGTTCGCTATTTAATTTACCATAGAAACTGTGGCTGATGTAAAACCCCTGTATATCTAAAACAAAAAATATATTAACTAATATTATTCCCAAAAACTAAACATAAAATTTGCATTATGTGAGTAGTAGTTTAGCTTATTTTATTAGCATTTCTTATGAAGTTATTTTTTTATATAAAAATATATGTTTCATATTTATATTATATACAAGATAGATATAGATATTCATGTGATATAAATATTAATATATGATAAAAATACAATTTCTTTGAGTAAGTATAATTTATAATCAGTGGAAAATAGTAATACATTACTTTAAATGTTACTTATTATATTTATTTATAATACTTTTAATCTTATTCTGAGCATAAAAGCGAGTATGGTAACTGCAAAAGAAATTCTAGAATTAGAGAGATAACCATAAAGAACAAAAATATATTTTATTAATTTTTTGCGTTTGCAACAAATTGCTAAATTATTTAAGACATATAAGGATAATTTTGTTAATGCTGTAACAGCAGGGCAATTTGATCAGCATATTCTAGGGATTAAAATAAAGCTAATTAAGAAATACAGATGTAATCAAAAATATATTTTTATACTCAATGATAATTCTTGTAAATTTCGTACAACAAAACAGAAACTGTTCTGAAAATGAATTTACTTCAGGCTCCTCTTATTAAAATGCTTCATAATCTAGATATAGTGCACTTCGTAAAGATGCAAGCTAAGTCATTTTTTTTTCTAGTTTAAAAGTGTTAGGAAAAATATAATTATAATATCTTTGAATGAATAATGAATACGAATAATATCTTTTGGGATTAAATCACGCATACTTCAAAAACAGAGCAAGACAGTAAGCTAAATTCAGTAATATATTAGAAGGAAATGTAATTTTGATTATTTATTCCTCTGGGTAATGAATTTTTTTTTTTAAAACAAGAAAAAAAAATGAAAAAAAAAAGGACTAAAAATATTTTTAAAATTCGTAAATAATAAAATGATAAACAGGAAGACTGTTCTGATAATGATTATATTAAGGGAGATCTAAAAATTATGGTTTCAATTTTAATCAAAAATATCACCTTTGATTCTAATACTGTCTAGGGCAGAATTATTGATATTTTTTAGAAGCATTGTTATCAGAATACGCCATCATGTGTCCAGAATTGGCTAACAAAGTCACAAGTTTTATTTTACATCAGATCATCAAAGTGCTTCAAAGTTCATCAAAGTTTCTTCTTCTTTAGCTTGAAGAATAATACATTATAAATAATTTTATAAATTACTTAACAGAAATATATTTTACATAAATTACTTTTTGTGATTTCGACCGACACCCACATACAGTTGTTGCATTAAACATGTTTCTTTCACAACTACTTATCGAACTGCAACATCTTGTGTTTTTCTATAATTGCTAATTTGAGATTACTCTTCGTCGATTCCCTTGGTTTCTTTGTTTCCAAGCTCTTCAAATAACTTATCTCAACACTCATAATTCGTTTTGAAACCACTCTCTGACAAGCATGCTTTCAACAGCTTTCGTGGTCTTCAAATGTATCATTTTATTTATTTATTTTTTATTCATTTCCTCTCGATCTGTAAGTATTTAAATTCCAATATTAATTAACATGATAATGGCCTGATGACTAAATGTCTAGCGCTCTGGCCTTTGGTAGCACAGGTTTCAGGTTCGCATTCTGGTTGTGGCGTGGATGTTTGTTCGTGGTTCGGAATCCACGTTAAACTGTAGGTACCGATTTAATTAGTCCAATATGTGCACAAACTGACCTTAAAGCGACAAAGCAAACCAAATCGGTAACATTTTTTTTTTTATGTCAAAATTGTTTTTTATGAATGAAGTTAGGCACATATTTGAATACAATACAATACATTTAAAAATTTTGTGTATTAATGCTATTAATAGAAAGTGATAATAAATGAAAAGGCTGACAGTGAAAGGAACACTGGAAATTTAACCTACTTTTACACAAATGGAATTAAATTAATTTAATTTCAAAGGATAGAATTAAAAAGGAATTCTCTGAATTCTTTTTCTACCGAAATTATAACTTTTGCTCTTTTTCAGAACATTACTTAAAATATTATAAGTATGGAAAAAGCTAGTGTGTAATACAAATGTGCTTTGATACAACAGATTTAAGGAAAATGAGTTATGTGTTTTACAGAAAAAGATATATACCGCACGCACGCACGCACTCACGCACGCACGCACGCACGCACGCACGCACACGCACACACTCATAGAGCCAAAACATTATGACCTGTCATTAACGAGTTGGCCCACCTTTGGCGCGCAACACAGCTTCAAACCGCCTTGTCATGGATGCCACAAGTCCTTGGTAGATGGCCGGAGACAGATTGTACCAGATGTTTAAGCAACGGTTACGCAAATCCGAGAGATTGCGAATTGGTGGTCTTTGAACTCTGAGCTGCCGTCCCAGGACATCCCAAATGTGTTCTATCGGATTGTGATCCGGTGAGTTAGGCGGCCAGGACATTAACCGGAATTCAGCATCATGTTCCTGGAACCACTCCAACACAATTTTACCTTTGATAAGGGGCGTTGTTCTGTTGGAACACTCCATTTCCAGCTGGAAAAACAGAGACCATGTAAGGGTGCAACTGGTCCGCAATGATGTTCAGATACCCTAGCATTCATGGTCTGCTCTACCACTACCACGGGTCCCAGAGACGCCCAAGAGAACGTCCCCCAAAGCATAATACCGCCACCACCGGCCTGTGTATAACCTACTGTACATTGAGGAAGCAACTGTTCGCCTGGAGGACGGCGTATCCTGACACGGCCATCGGCGTGAGGAATGACAAACCGTGATTTATCTGACCAGGCAACTCTCTCCCACTGATCCATGGACCAGTCACGATGTTCCCGGGCCCAGCGCAGGCGCAGTTGGCGATATCGCTTGGTCAGCAAAGGCACACTAGTGGGACGTTTGCTGCGTAACCCCATATCCAACAGTGTCCGCTGAACAGTGTGCTCCGAAACTATTCTACTTGGCCCTGCATTCTATTGGGCTGTCAGCTGAGCCCCCTGTCTGGCTCCGGTTTTGCTTCACGACCTTTTTCTTTGATAGCGTGTGGACGTCCAACACCATGTCGTCTACTGCTGGTTTCACCGTCATTCATCCACTTTGCATAAGTACTAACAACTGTAGATCGCGAACAACCCACCGGTCGCAGTTTCGGAAATACTTGTTCGAGCCTTCGAGCCATTACAATCTGCCCTCTATCAAAGTCGCTTAGATCCGCAGCCTTTTCCATCACACACAGAAGTAAGTGAAAGAATGATTCTTCACTCTCTCCAGCAGCAGTTAAATGCCACTTCCACCTGATCTCGTGCCTTCCACGTTATCCAGACAAGTTCATGGCAAAATGTAGGGGTGGTCATAATGTTTTGGCTCTTGAGTATATATATATGAAGATAAAAATAAAATTCTTCATTTCTACGTATTTTTGTTGTATACAACGGATCTTATGGAATTATCCTACTTATTTTGTGCTACTAACCGTCCAGGTATTTTTTTAATTTGCATATTTACTTGACGTGAGGTATGTAATAAACATGGACTTTCGTACAACAGCTTTATAGAAAATGAATGAAATAAAATCTGCTTTACAGAAAAAGGATGAATATATATAAAGATAAAATAAAAATTTTTAACGACACTTTTACAGTCTACATATTTTTTTTTTTTTGTAATTTACTGAGGACTTATTTGATGTGAGCGAAATATTTTTTTTTATTTGTAAATTTTGCCACTTTCAAAAATTATTTTCAGAAAAATAAAATAAAACAGCAAATTAAAAAAGGTGACAAAAATTAATAATAAAAATCTTGAAAGCGTAGAGAATATATTAATAGAAAAATTGGTGTTCTTTTCTTTTAAATTTTACTACATCGCGAAAGAAAATAGTTCTACTAAATAATTTAAGATATATTAACAGTTTGATTTAAAAAAAATATTCTGAAAAACTATAAGCCGGAATTGAAAAAATGAAGAAAATTATTATTCAAAAAAAAAATGCTGTGAATACATTTATTAAGAATTTCTAAGAGATTAAAAATCATAAATCACCATTTAATTTGCTCAAATTCATCTTGCCATCTTTTGAAAAAAAATTTTTTTCAAAGCAATTTCTACTCGTATATTTTCTACTAGAAGGATGATAAAGTGAAAAGGGAAGAACTACCGCAAGTCAAATTAATTACAAATGCTAGGGAAAAAGAGAAATTTTGAAAGTACTCATTCAGAAAAACTACGAATGACAATTTTTTTTGAAAAAATCTTACAAGTAGAAGACTTGTCGAGGCAAATGATTTTTTCACACGTTTCAAAAATTCTTTCCAAGTTTTGTAAGCAATTTTCTTCACTCATTATTTTTTTTTTTTCCTGAAAGGGAGAGTTAATAGAAAACCGTATTAAATTGTCGTTGTTGAAATTTTTGTGTTGCTTGATTAAACCCAACAGAAATTGCTGGTCCTAAAGAAAAAATTAAAAAAGTTGAATGTATAACGATTCGTCTCTATTTTGTTTCAGAATGAACTTCAAAATAGAAATTATTTTCTGCTAGAGACAATGTTTTTTAAACCTAACCATGATTACGTATTTTTTTCCTTCCAAAATGAAAAAATGTGAGTTTTCTGCTTATGGTATAAATAGAAATTTTTATGTATCCACAAAGTAAAAAAAAAATTATATAATGATAGCAGAGAGGAAGCAAATACAAATGCAGTTAATTGTATATTTTATGTAATCTAATGAATATTTATTTATTTTTACAAAAAAATTTCTAAATAATACATTGAAAAGTATTTTTATGGTAAATTGACGCTTAAAAGATTTTCATTTCATAAAAACAGATAAAAATTGCAATTTATAATTGACTTATTCTTTTTTTCTTTTGTGTGATTGTCAGTATTTTTAAATAAAATATTTTTATAATTTATATATTATTTATAAATTATGTTTTTTATTAAATATTTATTTTAGTGATTACATTATTACAGATAAATATGAATAACAATAAAATTGAAGTAATTTCTACTTGTTCATAAATTTTTATTTTTATACTTCCTAATTTATATAGTCATTATTAATTATTTGTTATCCTTGAAATATATTGATATTCGAAAATACTGACTAATACAGTTATGTAGATAAAAATTTAAGACGATAAGAATGAACTATCCAACTCCCTATAAATTATTAAAGGATTTTCTGTCTATCACTATCTAATTTCGAACTCAGTTTTAGAGGCAATACAGCCAAGCGGTGCAAAGCAGTACTTGAAAGATTGTTTTCTGTTTAGAGCACGTCGTTGAAATATTTATCGAGAAGACTTAATATCTTTCTCACCAGAGCTCAATTAAATTGGAAACGAGTTTAGTGTTTGAACAATCCTCACGCTATTCTAACATCCAGACATTTCTCTCCGAGTCAACACTTCAGAATCGGCTACAGGGGGTACAGAAAGTGTGGCTCTAATGCACGACCACCATGATTAATAGGCTGATGGAACGTGAGGAATTACCCTCGGTAGAGCGTAACTTTGGAAAGCTTTTAATGAAGTAGAACATTTCAGGCTTTTAACTCGCCATTCACAGTCAATAATTAATCAGTGAGCTCTCCTTTCATTGCAGTGTTTATTGATGACAGAGAAATAACAGGGGCCGCAGTGAACCTGAGGGGGAAAATACATTGCTTAGTGATTATCAGATTTTGAGAAGCTTTTAGGAAGAACAATAGAAGACAACATGAATAATTACTAAACATACTTTCTATATGCAAATATAAATGAATGTGTTGCATGTAAGACGATTGTATACAGTTAGTTAATAGTTTAAACTAACATAATAATTAATAACTTTTTCAGAATGGTTTACTGTAGAAAATGTGGCTCATGTAAAACCCCAAGTACATCCAAAGCTAAAAAGTTATTAACTAATATCATTTACCAGAAACGAAAACACAGAATTTTTAATAAATACCTAATGCGAATAGTAGTTTAATTTATTAGCATTTCTTATGAAAGCAGTTTTGATATAGAAAATATATTTCTCATATTAATATTTATTTTATACAAGATATATTAATATTTATATAAGATGCATATATATATATATATATATATATATATATATATATATATATATATATATATGATAAAAATACAATTTACTTGAGAAAATACTTTTACATTAATTTATAATAATTTTAATCTTATTATCAGCATAAAGCGAGTATTGTAACTGAAAATAAATCATAGTATTAGAGAGATAATCATAAAGAACAAAAATACATTTTATTTATTTTTGCGTTTGCGACAAATGTACTAAATTATATAAGGAAAATTTTATTAATGCTGCAACTGCAGGACAAATTGATCAATATATTCTAGGGATTAAAATAAAGCAAATTAAAAACTACAGATGTAATCAAAAATATATTTTTATGCTCAATGATAATTCTTGTAAATTTCATACTACAAAAACAGAAACTATTCTGAAAATGTATTTAACTCAGGCTTTTATTAAAAAGCTTCATAATCAAGATATAGTGCACTTCGTAAAAATGCAAGCTAATGTCATTTTTTTCTAGTTTAAAAGTGCTAGGAAAATATAATTATAATATCTTTGAATGAATAATAGCTTTTGGGATGAAATCATGCATATTTCAAAAACAGAGCATGACTAGAAAGTAAGTTAAATTCAGTAATAAATTAGAAGGAAATGTAATTTTGTTTATTCATTCTTCTGAATAATGAAATTTTATTAAAACAAGAAAAAAAAAAAAAAAAAAAAAAAAACTTAAAAATATATTTTTTAAATTTTAAATAATAAAACGATAAAAAGGAAGACTATTCTAATAAAGATTAGATTCAGGATCAAAAATTATGGTTTCTGATTTAATAAAAAGTTTCCTAGTTTGATTCAGTGTTGGCTAAGAGAGAATTATTGATACTTTTCAGAAATATTATTATCAAATTATCTCATTAAGTGTCCAGAATTAGCTAACATATGGCAACAACTTTCTTCTGCTTTAGCGTGAAGAATAATACATTAAAATGTTTTTATAAATTGCTTAACTAATTGTATTTTACGTTATCAATACTTGCGCATATTTGACCTGTATACACATTCAGTTGCTAGTGTATGCAAGCCTTTCTTCCACAATTTTTTATTCAACTGCAACATCTAGTCTTTTTTTAATTATTAAATGAATATTTATCTTCGTCGATATCCTTGGTTTCATTTCCAAAGCTTTGCAAATAGCTTATGTCAGCACTTATCATAATTAATTTTGGCGCCTCGCTGTCTGACAAACAAGTGTCCAACAACTTTCGTGGTCTTCAGACGTATTCTTTTATAATTTTTCTTTCCTTTCTCGCACAACAAGTCTTTAAAATCCAATATATCAATCAAAACGATTCAAGTTTTAAGTTTATTCATTTGTTTCATGATCCATCATTTGCTTTTTGACTATACTTTAAAACAGTCTCCCAATAGGCTGAATATTTTTTTTTCAAACTCCAGGATAAATAGTCTTTGTCATTATATAAGTTGTTGGACAACTTTAGTACCATTTGCTGCCTGATGGCCAATTGACCAGCTTTGGCCAGTGGCCTTTGGTACCACAGGCTTCAGATTCAAATCCTGGACGGTGGCATGGATGTTTGTTAGTGGTGGTTCAGAAGGTCCCACATTGCCAAATTCTCACCCAGGTCCCCAAATCTACATTAGTCAAAAGTGGTGCAGAAACAAAAATGACCGTAGAGCGACAAACAAATCAAATCAGTATCCTTTCTATATGTCAAAGTTGTTTTTTAATGATTTAAGATAGGCACATATACCCTTTCTGCAATTATGGCCAAAATTACAATACATTAAAAAAATATTAATGTCATTAATACAAAAGATAATAAATGAAAAGGTTGTCAGTGAAAGGAACGTTAGAAATAAAACCTACTTTTACATTAGATTAAAATTAAATTAATTTCAAAAGATTGAAATAGAGAATTAAAGTGACAACATTTACACAATAGCTAACTAAACCATGATAAATAACTTAATTTTAATTACATTTCCTTTTGATAAAATAAAATTCTCTGCATTAGCGTACAATAAAATATAAAAGGTATATTATACATCTGTTTAAATCTCGTCAGTGTTCATTTATACAGATACCAAAATTATTTTTAGTGAATGCCTCAAAATATTAATTGGTTCTTTTGTAAGACTGTTTGGTTAGAAATCATTTTTAGAGGAGATAACAAGAGATTAATGGATTTCAATCTTACGCAATTGTACAAAAATAATTCTTAATAATATGTTAAAATGAATATGGGGTTCAAAATAGCAGAATGAAAAACAGAGTTGAGTAATGAGGCAAGGGAAGAAAATTTGTGATCATAAATCACGTATTCATTCTGTTTGAACTAAAGCATTTGTATCAGCTAACTTATGATATAATTTTAATAAATAAATCATTTTTAAATTTCTAAGTATTCATGAAATATTTTTTTAAAACGAGCCTTAAATTATTATTAATATATGTATTACACTTTGCTTCTTACGCTTTTTGTTCAAAAATTATAACTTCTGCATTTTTCTCAGAACATTTCTTAACATATTATAATTATAATAGCTAGTGTGTAATAAAATGTGCTTTTATACAACAGATTTATGAAAAATGATTGAATTAAAATGTGCTTTACAGAAAAAGGATGTATAAAATCTCTCTCTCTCTCTCCTCTCTCTCTCTATATATATATATAATATTTGAAAATAAGATAATTTTTTACCTCACATTAACTGACTAATTTTTTTTTTTGTAATTTACAGAGTAATTATTCGATGCACGTGAAATTATTTTTTTCTTATTTGTAAATTTCGTCACATTCTGAAAATTAATTTTAGAAAAAAATAAATAAATAAAATAGCGAATGAAAATTGTGAATAAAATTAATATTAAAATTTTAAAAAAAAAAGAATGTGCTAATAAAAAAATTGCTATTCGATTCTATTAAATTTTACTATAGTACGAAACAAAAGGTTCCATTAAATAATTTAAGATATTTTAACAGTTTGATTTAAAAAAATATCCTATAAAATTATGAGCCGAAATTGAAAAATAAGCAAATCATTATTAAAAAATGATTTGAATACTTTTTATTAAGAATTTCTAAGCGATTAAAAATCATAAATCACCATTTAATTTGCTCAAATTCAGCTTACCATCTTTTTTAAAAAATTTTCTCGAAGCAATTTCTACTTGTTATTTTCTACCTCGAAGGATGGTAAAGTGAAATGGGACGAACTACCGCAAGTCAAATTAATTACAAATGCTGCGAAAAAAAGAGTACTCATTGAAAAACATTTGAAAAACATTTTTAAAGTACTCATTCAGAAAAAAATACGAATGACAATTTTTTTTTTTAAATCTTACTAGAAGAAGACTTGTCGAGGCAAATGATTTTTTCACACGTTTAAAAATTCTTTCCAAGTTTTGTAAGCAATTTTTTTTCACTCATTATTATTATTTTTCCTGAAAGGGAGAGTTAATAGAAAACAGTATTAAATTGTCGCTGGTGAAATTTCTGTGTTGTTGCTTGAACACAAATTGCTAGTCACGAAGAAAAATTAAAGTAGAATATAACGATTCGTCTCTACTTTGCATCAAAAGGGCCTCCAAGTTAGAATAAAAACAGAAATTATTTTCTGTTACAGACAATGTTTTTTAAACCTAACCATGATTATGGATTTTTTCCCTTTCGAAAACACGTAAAAATGTGAATTTTTTGCTTATGGTTATAAATAGAAATTTTTATTGAATTTGTCATCAAAATTATCACAACAAATGCATAAATCATCCTTAGAAATGTATTTTTTTTTTTCATAAATGGGCGTTATGTTTCCTAAACATAAAAATTTATATAATGATGGCAGAGATGTAGGAAACACAAATATAGTTTATTTTATATTTTATACAAATTAATATAGAAATATTTCTTTTACTTAAATAATACTTAATATATCTATCTTACTTAATATATCTAAATAACACATTGAAAAGTATTTTTATATTGAATTCATGTATAATAGTTTTGCGTTATTATAAAAAGGTAAAATTGCATTTTATAATTAACTTATTTATTTTCTTTGTGTTAATTGCACTATTTCTAAATTAAACATTTTATTAATAATTAGAACATGCTAAATAGGAATTTTATGGTTGAATTGTGAAATCGAATTCATAGTTTAGCATGAATCAAAATTTATTTTGTAAAGGTAGTTAGTGTAAGCACTTAGTTTCTAGTCTAAGTATACTATGTACTGTATTCTATGGTATGTTGCATTGTGTGGGAAGCCAATTGGGTAATTATAAACTTTTAATGCAATGTGTAAAAAATTATTTTCTGTTATAGACAATGTTTTTTAAACCTTACTATAATTATGCATTTTTTCCTTCCAAAATGAAATCTTAAAAAAAAAATGTAGAGGATGAAAGTATGAATTTCTGCTTATGGTTCTAAATAGAAATTTTACTCTATTTGACATCAAAATTCTCACAACAAATACATAACTCCATCCTTAGAAAAGTATTTTCTTTCATAAATGTGTTATGTTTCCAAAACATAAAAAATTTATATAATGATAGCAGAGAGGAAGCAAATACAAATATAGTTTATTTTATATTTTATATAAGCTAATATATAAATAATTCTTTATTTTGATAAAAAATATCTAAATAATACGTTGAAAAGTATTTTATAGTAAAGTCATGCGTAACAATTTTCCCTTATAAAAAAAAAAGATAAAATTGCATTTTATAATTGACTTTTGCTATTGGATTGCTTGCTATTTATTTTTTCTGTTGCTATTGCTATTTATTTTTTCTGTTGCTATTGCTATTTATTTTTTCTGTTGCTATTGCTATTTATTTTTTCTGTTGCTATTGCTATTTATTTTTGATATTGCTAGTGCTGTTTGCTATGCAGTTTGATATTACTTTTTTTCAGCAATTGCCGAATAGCATATGTAAATACAATGTTAGTGAAACTGACAGTATCTCATATTTATATATACATGCAATATCGATTACTTTATTAGCACAGAGAAGTTTTGCACGGCCGCGTTGTTACTGTAGACGGTTCGTTGCTTTTCAGCGCGCATGCTCAGTTTCCTATGAGCATGCGCGCGCTAGGAGAAAAAGCTAACGGACGTCCTACGGTAACTAACGTACGGTATGCAAAAACTCTCTAATAACTTAGAGTTAAATTTAAAGTTAATGTAATGTAAGTAATTTTTATTTGTTTATATGATTTTATTTTTATACGTCCTTATTTATATAATCCTTAATTATAAAATCTTTTATACATCCAAATATACTGATTTTCAAAAATACTGAATTATGCAATCATGGAGATAATAATTTAGACAATAAGAATGGACCAGTTCATATAAAGTTTATTTTTATACATGCTTATTTATATAGTCATTATTAATTATTATTTATTTATCCTTAAAATATAATAATATTCAAAAATATTGACTAATACAATCATGAAGATAATAATGTTGGACAATAAGAATGAACTTGCCAGTTTCCTATGAATTTGTAAGGATCTTTTGCCTATGACAAGCTAATTTCGAACACAATTTCAGAGGCAATACAGCCAAGCGGAGCAAAGCAATACTTGAAAGATTGTTTTCTGTTTAGAGCCAGTCGTTGAAGTATTTATCGAGAAGACGCAATATCTTTCTCAAGCGAACTCAATTAAATTGAAACGAGTTCAGTGTTTGAACAATCCTCGCACTATTTTAACATCCAGAGATTTCTCTCCGTGTCAACATTTCAAAATCGGCTACAGGGGTGCTGAAAGTGTGGGTCTAATGCACGACCATCATGATTAATAGGGTGATGGAACGTGAGGAATTACCCTCGGTACAGCGGTAAATTTGGAAAACCTTTTGATGAAGTGGAACATGTCGGGCTTTTAACTCTCCATTCACAGTCAATAATTAATCAGTGAGCTCTCCTTTCATTGCAGTGTTTATTGATTGCAGAGAAATAACAGTGGCCACAGAATGAATTTGAGGGGGGAAATACAGTGCTTAGTAATTATTTTTACAGATTTTCATTCAGATTTTGAGAAGCTTTCAACAACAATAGAAGGCAAAAATCAACAATTAATTACTAAACATACTTTCTATATGCAAATTTTAAATGAATGTGCTGCATCAAAAACGATTGTACATACTTAGTTAATAATTTAAACTAACATAGTAGTTAATAAATTTTTCAGAATTGTTTGTTAGTTAATTTACCGTAGAAAAGGTAGCTCATGTAAAGCACCCAGTACATCCAAAACTAAAAAGTTATTAACTAATATCATTTATAAGAAAACTAAACATAGAATTTATAAAAATAACTTATGTAAGTAGTAGTTTAGTTTAATTTAATAGCATTTATTATGTAGGCATTTTTTATCTATAAATATATGTCTATTCATATTTATATTATCTACACGATAGATGTAAATATGCATCTTATATAAATATTAATATATGATAAAAATAATATAAATATTTGTGACAGTATATTTTATAACTAGTGGAAAATAGTAGTGAATTACTTTAAATATTACTTATTACCTTAATTTATAATAATTTTAATCTTATTATCAGCATAAAAACGAAAATGGTAACTGCAAAAGAAATCCTATAATTAGAGAGATAATCATAAAGAACAAAAATGCATTGTATTTATTTTTTACGTTTGCGACAAATGTGCTAAATTATTTAATATATATATATATTTATATATATATATATATATATATAAGAATAATTTTATTAATGCTGCAAGAGAAAGGCAAATTGGTCAGTAGATTCTAGTAATTAAAATGAAGTTGATTAAGAAATACAAATGCAATCAAAAATATCTTTTATACACATAATTCTTGTAAACTTCGTACTACTGAACATAAACTATTCTGAAAATGAATTTACTTGAGGCACTTATTAAAAAGCTTCGGAATCAAGATTTAGTGCACTTCGTAAAAATGCAAGCTAATCCATTTTTTATTTGTTTCTGGTTTAAAAGTGCTAGGAAAAATAGAATTATAATATCTTTGAATGAATAATGAATATGAATAATATCTTTTTGGGATGAAATCACGCATATTTCAAAAGAAGACAGTAAACTAAATTCAGTAATACATTTAGAAGGAAATGTAATTTTGATTATTCATCTTTCTGGAAAATAAGATTTTCGTTAAGCAAGAAAAAAAAAAAAAAAAAAAAATATTATTTTCAAGTTCATAAATAAAGAAACTATAAAAAAAAAAAAAATACTATTCTAATAAAGATTATATTCAGGGGATACAAAAATTATGGTTTCAATTTTAAAAAAATCCACCATTGATTCTAATGCTGGCTGGGAGAGAATTACTGACACTTTTCAGAAATATTATTATCAAATTATCTCATCAAGTGTCCAGAATTGGATAACAAAGTAGCAAGTTGTATTTTATATCAGATGAAAGTGAAAGATTTCTTCTTCTTTAGCTTGAAGAATAATTCATTAAAAAGTTTTTATATATTGCTTAACTAATTGCATTTTGCATGATCATTACTTGCGTATCCTACTTTTTGATTTCGACCTATATGCGCATTTAAGTGTTCCTCTACTAAAACTATTAAGTATACATGCCTTCATTCACAATTTTTTTTTTAACTGCAACATCTTGTCTTTTTTATAATTATTAATTTAAGATTTATCTTCGTCGATTTCCTTGGTTTCATTTCCAAAGCTTTGCAAATAGCTTATGTCAACACTTTTCATAATTCATTTTGGCGCCACTCTCTCTGACAAACAAGCGTCCAACAGCTTTCGGGATCTACAGGCGCACTCTTTTATAATTTTTTTCTTTCCTTTCTTTTTTTAAATTCCAATTTAAATAAAAAAATTTAAGTCTTAAGCTTATTCATTTATCTACTGATCCATCATTTGCTTTTTTGAGTAGACCTTGCAGCAGTCTCCCAATAGGCTGAATATTTTTTTTCAAATTCCAGGATAAATGGTCTTTGTCATTAAATAAGTTCTTGCACAACTGCAGTATCATCTTGCGGTCTGATGACCAATTGACCAGAACTCTGGCCTTTGGTACCACAGGATTCAGATTCAAATCCTGGAGGGGGCATGGATATTTGTTAGTGGTTAGGAATTCACGTTAAATTGTAGGTCCCAGTCTAACTGCCAACTTCTCACCCACATCATTCCCAAACTGTATGGGGGCATAACACCTCTAGGCATAGTGCTT
Organism: Caerostris extrusa; assembly: GCA_021605095.1. Taxonomy (NCBI): domain Eukaryota; kingdom Metazoa; phylum Arthropoda; class Arachnida; order Araneae; family Araneidae; genus Caerostris; species Caerostris extrusa. Next base: position 17,338 of record BPLR01012657.1, read on the forward strand.
TGATATGGTGTAGTGTAGTAATTAGCCCAAAGTGTGCTCAAAATGACCGTAGCGTGACAAACCAAACGAAATCAGTATCATTTCTATATGTCAAAGTTGCTTTTTAATGAATGGAGCTAGGCACACATACCCTTTCTGGAATTCTGGCCCAAAATTATAATACATTTGAAAAAAATATTAATGCCATTAATACAAAAGATAATAAATGAAAAGGTTGTCAGTGAAAGTAACATTAGAAATAAAACCTACTTTTACATAAATGTATTAAAATTAATTTAATTTCAAAGAATTGAAATAGAGAATTAAAGTGACACCATTTACACAATAGCTACCTAAACCATGATAAATAATTTAATTTGATTACATTTCCTTTTGATAAAATAGAAATGCTCTGCATTAGCTTACAATAAAATATAAAAGGTATATTATACATCTGTTTAAATCTCGTCAGTGTTCATTTATACAGATTAAAAAATTATTTAATGAATGCATGAAAATATTAAATTGTTCTTTTGTAAAACTGTTTGGTTAGTAAATCATTTTTAGAGGGAGATAACAAGAGATTAATGGATTTCAACCTTACGCAATTGTACAAAAATAATTCTTAAAAATATGTTAAATGAATATGGGGTGCAAAATAGCAGAATGAAATACAGCGTTGAGTAATGAGGTAAGCGAAGAAAATTTCTGACCATAAATCACGCATTCATTCTGTTTAAACTAAAGCATTTGTATCAGCTAACTTATGATGTAATTTTTATAAATAAAGCATTTTTAAATTTCTAAGCTACCACGAAATATTTTTCAAAACTAGCCTTAAATTATTGATAATATACATATAACACTTAGATTTTTCCTCTTTTTTTTCAGAAATTATAAATCCTAACCTTTTTTCAGAACATCATTTAAAGTAGTGTAATTCTAATAGTTTGTGTGTATTAAAAATGTGCTTTTATGCAACAGTATTATGGAAAATGAATGAATTAAAAATTAATTTTTTTAAAAATTAAATGTTTCAAAAAAATTACGAATATATATATAAATGAAATTAAAAAAAAAATTACCACTACTTTAATTGCAAATGTTTTTTTTTTGTATTTTACACAGTTAATGTTTGACGAGAACTAGTATGTAATAAAGAGAGGCTTTCGTACAACAGCTTTATGGAAAATGGATGATTTAAAATGTGCTTTACAGAAAAAGGATGAATACATATATTAAGGTAAAATAAAAAATTTTTAACCACACTTTAACTGACTACGTATTTTTAGTAATTTAGAGACAAATTATTTGATGTGAGTGAAATAATTTTTTTCTTTTTTTTCTTATTTGAATATTTCTTCATATTCTAAAAATTAATTTTAGAAAAATAAAATTAAACTGTGAATGGAATATAGTGAATAAAATTAATAAAAAAGTATAAATTATAAACACACACAGAAAAAGGATGATGATAAGCTGACAAATAAACACACACACACATATATATGAAGATAAAATAAAATTCTTCATTTCTACGTATTTTAACAGTTTTTTTGTTGTATACAACGGACCTTAAGGATTTATCCTACGTATTTTGTGCTACTAACCGTCTACGTATTTTTTTTTTTAATTTACGTATTAATTATTTGAAGTGAGCTAGTATGAAAAAAACAGATGGACTTTTTACAACAGCTTTGAGGCAAAAGAAAATGAATGAATTAAAATGTCCTTTACAGAAAAGGATGAATATATATATATATATAATAAAATTTATTAACGACACCTTTAACTTTTTTTTTTTTTTTTTTTTTTGAATTTACAGAGTAATTATTTGAAATGAGGGAAATATTTTTTTTATTTGTAAATTTCGCCACATTCAAAAAATTAAAAATGAAATAAAATAGCGGATGAAAAATGGTGAATAAAATTAATAAAAATCTTAAAAAGGAAAGAAAGTATTATTAAAAATTGCTATTCGTTTCTATTAAATTTTACTACATCGCAAAAAAAACAGTTTTATTAAATAATTGAAGATATTTTAACAGTTTAATTTAAAAAAAAAATATCCTGAAAAATTATAAGCAGGAAAAAAGTATCAAGCAAATCATTATTTGAAAAAATGCTTTGAATGCTTTTATTAAGAATTTCTAAGCGATTAAAAATCATAAATCACCATTTAATTTGCTGAAATTTATCTTTGCTATCTTTTGAAAAAAATTTCTCAAAGCAATTTCTACTTGTTTATTTTCTACTCGAAGTATGATAAAGTGAAAAGGGAACTACCGCAAGTCAAATTAATTACAAATGCTAGGAAAAAAAGAATTTTTGAAAGTTCTCATTCAGAAAAACTACGAATGACAGTTTTTTTTTTTTTGAAAAATCTTACCAGAAGAAGATTGTCGAGGCAAATGATTTTTTTCACACATTTCGAAAATTTTTCCAAGTTTTGTAATTTACCAATTTTCTTCACTCATTATTACTTTTTTTTTTTTTCTGAAAGGGAGAGTTAATAGAAAACCGTATTAAATTGTCGCTGGCGAAATTTTTGTGTTGCTTGATTAAACCCAACACAAATTGCTAGTCCTGAAGAAAAAATTAAAAGAGTATAGAATATAACGATTCGTCTCTACTTTGCATCAAAATGAGTTAGAATGAAACAGAAATTATTTTCTACTGTAGACAATGTTTTTTTTTAAGCCTAACCATGATTATGTATTTTTTATTTTTCTGAAATAAAACCTTAAAAAATGTAGAGGATAATGCTTTTGCTTATGGTTATAAATAGAATTTTTTTTATACTGTATTTGAAATCAAAATTGTCACAACAAATTCATAAATCAAACTTAGAAATTCATTATCTTTCATGAATGCAGAATGTATCCAGAAAGTACGAAAAAAAAAAAAAAAAAAAATAGATAATCATGACACAGAGGAAGCAAATGTAAATATATTTTATTTTATATTTTAAACAAAGTAATACATAAATATTTCTTTATTTTTATAAAAAATGTCTAAGTAATACATTAAAATCATTTTTATAGTAAAGTTATGCATAACAGTTTTTCATTTTCTTAAAAAATATAAAATGGCTAATTTTTTATAGTTGACTTTATTTTCTTTGTGTGATTTTTTGTGATTTCTAAATTAAATATTTTTATAATTTATATGTTATATATAAATTATAAGTAATTTTAAATAAAATCTAAGTAATTTTTTACTGTCTAATACATATTTATTTTTATGCGCCCTCATTTATGTAATCATTATTATTATTACTTTTTTTTTTTATCCTTAAAATATATTTAATTAAACGCATTTTTCTTGACAATACCTTACAGAGTCTCACAGTCGGCTGAATATATATTTTTTCAAACTCCAATATAGATCGTCTTTGACATTACATCAGCTTTTGAACAAATTTAGTATCATTTCGTGGCCTGATGGCAAATTGGCTAACATTCTGACCTGTGGTACCACAGGTTTCAGATTCAAATCTTTGCGGCAGTATGCATGTTTGTTAGTGGTTCGGAATCCACGTTAAACTGTAGGTCCCAGTCTAATTAGCCCAAACTGCTTCTCACAAACATCTTTCCCAAACCGCATAGGGGAAACACATCTCTAGGCGCAGTGATTTGGTGTGATACAGTAGTAGTAGTAATAGCCCGAAGTGTGCACACCATGAGCGTAGAGTGACAAATCAAACGAAATCAGTATCATTGTGGTATGTCAAAAGTTGTTTTTTAAGGAATGAAACTAGGCACATATACCTTTTCTGAAATTCGGGCCCAAAATTACAGTACCTTTGAAAAAAAATTTTTTTTTTAATATTAATGTCAATAATACAAAACATAATGAATGAAAATGTTGTCAGTAAAAGGAACATTGGAAATGTAACCTTCTTTTACATAAATGGAATTAAATTAATTTAATTTCAAAGGATTGAAATAGAGAATTAAAGTGACAACATTTACACAATAGCTAACTAAACCATGATAAATAATTTAATTTTAATTACATTTCCTTTTGCTAAGACCAAAATGCTATACATTAGTTTACAGTAAAATATAAAAGGTATATTATACATCTGTTTAAATCTCGTCATTGCTCATTTATACAGATTCTAAAATTATTTAACGAATGCATGAAAATAATAAAGGGTTCTTTTGTAAAACTGTTTGGTTAGCAAATCATTTTTAGAGGGAGATAACAAGAGATTAATGGATTTCAACCTTACGCAATTGTACAAAAATAATTCTTAATAATATGTTAATATGGGGTACAAAATAGCAGAATGAAATACAGTGGTGAGTAATGAGGTAAAGGAGGAAAATTTCTGACCATAAATCATGCATTCATTCTGTTTAAACTAAAGCTTTTGTATCAGCTAACTTATGATAATTTTAATAAAAAAGCATTTTTTAAATTTCTAAGCAACCATGGAATATTTTTTTTCAAAATGAGCCTTAAATTATTGTTAATATACATATAACACTTTGCGTTTTACACTTTTTATTCCGAAATTATAACTTCTGCTCTTTTTAAGAACATTACTTAAAATATTATAATTCTAATAGCTAGTGTGTAATAAAATGTGCTGTTATACAACAGATTTATGGAAAATGTAAGAATTAAAATATGCTTTACAGAAAAAGGATGATACACACACGCACAATGTATGTATATATATATAATATAAGCACAATAAACACATATATATAATATAAGCACAATTAAATACATTTTAATAAAGCACATTTTAATACATTCATTTTCCATAGAACTGTTATACAAAAGCTCATCTTTATTACATACTAGCTCATGCGAAATAGTGCTACTTATAATTTCTACGTATTTTTGTTGTATATAACGTATCATATGGATTTATCCTACATAGATAGTTAGTAGCACAAAATACGTATTTTTTAAATTTGTATAGTTATTTAACTTGAGCTAGTATGTAATAAAGATGGACTATTGTACAACATCTTTATGGAAATGAATGAATTTAAATGGGATTTACGAAAAATGAGGAATATATATATGAAGATAAAATAAATTTTTTTTTTAACCACATTTCTAAGTATCTTTGTTGTATACAACGTATCCTATGGATTTATCCTACGTATTTTGTGCTACTAACTGTCTACGTATTTTTTGTAATTTACCTAATAATTATTTGACGTGAGCTAGTATGTAATAATGATAGGCTATTATACAACAGCTTTATGGAAAAAGAATGATTTAAAATGTTCTTTACAGAAAAAGGATGAATATATGTATATGAAAATTAAATAATTTTTTTTTAACTTCACTTTAACTGTCTATGCTTTCTTTTATTTATTTATTTATTTTTTTTGTAATTTACAGACTGAAATTTTTTTGAGTGAACGTGATGATTATTTGTTGTCTACGTATTTTTAAAAATTGCATAGCAATTATTTGATGCGAATGAAATATTTTTTCTTATTTGTAAATTTCGACACATTCAAAAATTTTGTTTAGAAAAATAAAATAAAATAGCGATTGGAAAATATCGAATAAAACTAATGAAAAAATAACAAAAAGGAAAGAATGTATTAAGAAAAAAATTGCTGTTATTTTTTTTAAATTTTACTACATCGCGAAAGAAAATAGTTCTACTAAATAATTTTAAGATATATTGACAGTTTGATTAAAAAAATACCCTGAAAACTATAAGCCGGAATTGAAAAAAAATGAAGAAAATCATTATTAAAAAAAAAATGCTTTGAATACATTTATTAAGAAATTCTAAGCGATTAAAAATCATAAATCACTACTTAACCTGTTTAAATTCCTCTTACCATCTTTTGAAAAAAAATTGTCTCAAATCAATTTCTGCTTGTTTATTTTCTACTCGAAGGATGATAAAATGAAAAGGGAAGAACTACCGCAAGTCAAATTAATTACAAATGGTACGAAAAAAGGGAAATTTTAAAAGTACTCATTCAGAAAACTACGAATGACAATTTTTTTTTTTTTTATTTTGAAAAAAATCTTACTGGTAGAAGACTTGTCGAGGCAAATGATTTTTTCACACATTTCGAAAATTCTTTCAAAGTTTTGTAAGCAATTTTCTTCACACATTATTATTTTTTTTTTCCGACAGGGAGAGTTAATAGAAAACAGTATTAAATTGTCGCCGGGGATATTTTTTGTGTTGCTTGATTAAACGCAACACAAATTTCTGGTCCTAAAAAAAATTAAAAAAAGTAGAACTGAACGATTCGTCTCTACTTTGCAACAGAAGGTACTTCAAGTTTGAATAAAACAGAAATTATTTTCTGTTACAGACAATGTTTTTTAAACCTAACCATGATTGCGTATTTTTCCCTTACAGGAATAAAATCTTAAAAAAATGTAGAAGATAAAAATATGAGTTTTCTGCATATGGTTATAAATACTATTTTTTACTGTATTTGACATCAAAATTATCCCAAGTACATAAATATTCCTTAGAAATATAATTTTCTTAAACGTGGTATGTACAAAAACGCACAAATGTAGATTATTTTATATTATATACAAACTAATATATAATTATATTGCTTTAATTTTATAAAAAATACCTAAATAATACATTGAGAAGAATTTTTATAATAAAGTGATGTCTAACAGTTTTCGTTATCTTAAAAAAATAAAAATAGCATTTTATAATTTATTTATTTTCTTTGAATTAATTGCAGTATTTGTTAATTTAACATTTTGTTGATATTCAGAACAACAAGCGTCCAACAGCTTTCGTGGTCTTCAAAGGAATTCTTTTATTTTTTTTTCTTTCCTTTACTCTCGAACAGAAAGTCTTTAAATTCCAATATTAATCAAAACGATTCAAGTATTAAGCTTATTCGTTTGTTTGCTGATCCATCATTTTCTTTTCGACTAGACCTTACAGCAGTTTCTCAATAGGCAGAATATAATTTTTTTCAAACTCCAGGATAAATGTCTTTGATATTAAATAAGTTGTTAGACAAATTCTGTACCATTTCTTGGCCTGATGGCCAAATGGCTAAGGCTCTGGCTTTGGTAGCACAGGCTTCAAGTTCGAATTCTTGTTGGGGCATGGATGTTTCTTAGTGGTTCGGAATCCACGTTAAATTGTATTTTCCGATCTAATTAGCCCAAAGTTCTTCTCACCCAAATCATTCACAAACTGTATAGGGGCAACACAGCTCTAGCATAGTGATGTGGTGTGGTGAAGAAGTAGTAGTAGTAATTAGCTGAAAGCTGAAATTAACTGAAAAATTTCTTGGCCTGATGGCCAAATGGCTAACGCCTGACTTTGGTAGCACAGGCTTCAGGTTAGAATTCTTGTTGGGCATGGATGTTTCTTAGTGGTTCGGAATCCACGTTAAAATGTATTTCCGATCTAATAGGCCAAAGTACTTCTCACCCAAATCATTCACAAACTGTATAGGGGCAACACAGCTCTACGCATAGTGATGTGGTGTGGTGAAAAAGTAGTAGTAGTAATTAGCTGAAAGCTGAAATTAGCAGAAAAATTTCTTGGCCTGATGGCCAAATGGCTAACGCTCTGGCTTTGGTAGCACAGGCTTCAGGTTAGAATTCTTGTTGGGCATGGATGTTTCTTAGTGGTTCGGAATCCACGTTAAAATGTATTTCCGATCTAATTAGCCCAAAGTACTTCTCACCCAAATCATTCACAAACTGTATAGGGGCAACACAGCTCTCGCATAGTGATGTGGTGTGGTGAAAAAAAGTAGTAGTAATTAGCTGAAAGCTGAAATTAGCAGAAAAATTTCTTGGCCTGATGGCCAAATGGCTAACGCTCTGGCTTTGGTAGCACAGGCTTCAGGTTAGAATTCTTGTTGGGCATGGATGTTTCTTAGTGGTTCGGAATCCACGTTAAAATGTATTTCCGATCTAATTAGCCCAAAGTACTTCTCACCCAAATCATTCACAAACTGTATAGGGGCAACACAGCTCTCGCATAGTGATGTGGTGTGGTGAAAAAGTAGTAGTAGTAATTAGCTGAAAGCTGAAATTAACTGAAAAATTTCTTGGCCTGATGGCCAAATGGCTAACGCTCTGGCTTTGGTAGCACAGGCTTCAGGTTAGAATTCTTGTTGGGCATGGATGTTTCTTAGTGGTTCGGAATCCACGTTAAAATGTATTTCCGATCTAATTAGCCCAAAGTACTTCTCACCCAAATCATTCATAACTGTATAGGGGCAACACAGCTCTACGCATAGTGATGTGCTGTGGTGAAGAAGTAGTAGTAGTAAGTAGCTGAAAGTGTGTACAAAATTACAGTATAGTGACAAACCAAACCAAATCAGTACCATTTTTGTATTTCAAAGTTGTTTGTTTTTTAATGAATGGAAACTGGCTTCCCGTAACGGAGTACCAATGAGGGTAGACCCCTTAACATCGTCATCTTAATTCATATTTATGTTTACAATTATAATAGGCTGCTTTAGGTTAGTAATGGTAATAAAAAATTAAGTTTTTAAAAATTAAAAATGGTACTCTCAAAAATACTAAAAGTAAGATGAAAAAATAAAGTTAACATAAATTCTTTTCATTTTAATTTTTAAAATTCGGTTCAATTAAGGAACCAGTTGTCGATGCCATAAAACTATTGAATATGATTTCAAATTTATATTGCTGAACGAGTGGGAACCGAAAAAGAGGACTCTGAAAAAATAAAGCATTAATAGCCGCTGTTTTTTGATGAATGAAGGTAGGCAAATATTTTCTAATATTCTGGCCCAAAATTACAATACATTTGAAAAAAAAAAACTTTTTTTGTATTAATGCAGTAATAGAAAGAGATAATAAATTCAAAGGCTGTCAGTCCAAGAAACATTAGAAATGTAACCTACTTTTGCATAAATGGATTAAAATTAATTTAATTTCAAAGGATTGGAATAGAGAATTAAAGTGTGTCAACATTTACACCATAGCTAATTTAAACCATGATAAATAATTTAATTTTAATTACGTTTCCTTTTGTTAAAACCAAAATACTCTGCATTAGCTTACAGTAAAATATAAAGGTATATTATACATCTGTTTAAATCTCGTCAGGGTTCATTTATACAGATTCCAAAATTATTTAATGAATGCACGAAAATATTAAATGGTTCATTTGTAAAACTCTTTGGTTAGTAAATCCTTTTAGAGGGAGATAACAAGAGATTAATGGATTTCAACATTACGCAATTGTACAAAAATAATTCTTAATAACATGTTAAATGAATATGTTGAGCAAAATATCAGAATGAAATTCAGCGTTGAGTAATGAGGTAAGGGGAAGAAAATTTCTGATCATAAATCACGCATTCATTCTGTTTAAACTAAAGCATTTGTATCATCTAACTTATGATCTAATTTTAATAAATAAATCATTTTTAAATTTCTAAGCATTCATGAAATATTTTTTTAAAACGAGCCTTAAATTATTATTAATATACGTATTACACTTTTTTTTACGCTTTTTTTCTTCAAAAATTATAACTGCTGCTCTTTTTTCAGAACATTTCTTAACATATTATAATTATAATAGCTAGTGTAGTAAAAATGGGTTTTTATACAAAATTTAGGGAAAATGAATTATGTGTTTTACAGAATATATATATATATATATACTCACTCACTCACTCACATATATATATATAAATATAAAAAATAAAAATTCTTCTTTTTCTACGTATTTTTGTTGTATACAATGGAAAATGTATGGATTTATCCTACGTATTTTTGAATACATAGATGCTACTAACCATCTACGTATTTTTGTAATTTACATAGTAATTATTGGACTTGAGCTAGTATGTAATAAGGATGGCTTTTGCCATACAACATTTTTTTTACAAAATAAAATAAAATGAATTAAAATGTGTTTACAAGAGAAGAATGAATATATATATAAAGATAAATTTTTTCGTTTCTTTTAAATTTTACTATATCGCATTCTATTAAATAATTTTTTTTTTTTTTTTTTTTTTGTAATGAAAGATCAAAAAAATTTTGAATACTTTTTTTTGAAGCGAACGTGATTGATTATTTAATTTGACTACGTATTTTTTTTAAAAAATTTGCATAGTCAAATTATTTGCTACGGCGAATGAAATATTTGAAAAACTACGACTGACAGTTTTTTTTTTTCTTTATTTAAAAATTTTGCCACTTTCAAAAATTGTTTTAGAAAATAAAATAAAAGTGCGAAGAAAAAAATTGTGATTGAAATTAATGAAAATCTTAAAAAAGGAAAGAATGTATTATAAAAAATTTTTATTCGTTTTCTTTTAAATTTTACTATAACAAGAAACAAAATAGTTCTATTAAATAATTTAAGATATTTTAACAGTTTGATTAAAAAAATATCCTGAAAAATTATAAGCCGGAAATGAAAAAAATAAGGAAATAAATATTTAAAAAAATGCTTTGAATACTTTTATTAAGAATTTCGAAACGATTAAAAATCATAAATCACCATTTAATTTGCTTAAATTCATCTTACCATCGTTTGAAAAAAATTATCTCAAAGCAATTTCTACTTGTTTATTTTCTACTCGAAGGAGGATAAGGTGAAAAGGGAAGAACTACCGCAAGTCAAATTAATTACAAATGCTACGAAAAAAGAGAAGTTTGAAAGTACTCATTCAGAAAAACTACGACTGACAGTTTTTTTTGAAAAAAATCTTACTTGACTTGTGGAGGCAAATGATTTTTTCACACATTTCGAAAATTCTTTCCAAGTTTTGTAAGCAATTTTCTTCACTCATTATTTTTTTTTTCTGAAAGGGAGAGTTAATAGAAAACCGTATTAAATTGTCGCTGGTGAAATTTTTGTGTTGCTTGATTAAACCCAACACAAATTGCTAGTCTTAAAAAAAAAATAGAAAAAAGTAGAATATAACGATTCGTCTCTACTTTGCATCAGAATGGGCTTCAAGTTAGAATAAAGCAGAAATTATTTTTCTGCTACAGACAATGTTTTTTTAAACCTAACCATGATTATGTATTTTGTCCTTCCGAAAATGAAATCTTAGAAAAAGAATGTGAAAGACAAAAATGGGAGAATGGGCTTATAGTTATAAATAGAAACTTTTACTGTATTTGACAACAAAATTATCACAACAAATGCATAAATCATCCTTATAAATGCATTTTCTTTCATAAATGTGCATTATGTATCCAAAACGTAAAAAAAAAATTTATGTAATGATAGCAGAGACGAAACAAATGCACATGTAGTTTATTCTGTTTTTATACAAGCTCATATATAAATATTTCTTTATCATTATAAAAATATCTATATAATACATTGAAATGTTTTTATAGTAAATTCATTTATAAGGATTTTCATTTCATACAAAAAGATAAAAAATGCATTTTATAATTGAGTATTTCTAAATTAAATATTTTTATAATTTATATATTACATATAAAAATAGATAAATTTCAATGTCAAAGATTAATTCTTTTATTATAGATAAATTTCAATTCAATGAAAATAATTTTTATTGTTCATAAATTTTTATTTTTAAACTTCCCTATTCATATAGTCAGTAATTACTATTATTATTTTTTTATCATTAATATATATTCATATTCAAAAATACTGACTAATACAGTCATAGAGATAACAATTTAAGACAAGAAGAATGCACTTACCAACTCCATACAAATATTAAAGGCTCTTCTGTCTATCACAAAGCTAATTTCGAGCTCAATTTCAGCGGCAATAGACACAGCATAGCAAAACAGTACTTGAAAGAATGCTTTGTTTAGAAACAATCGTAAAGTATTTATCGAGAAGACTCAATATCTTTTCTCACCCGAACTCAATTAAATAGGAAACGAGTTTAGTGTTTGAACACTCGCGCTATTTTAACATTATCCAGACATTTCTCTCCGAGTCAACACTTCAAAATCGGCTACAGGGGGTGCTGAAAGTGTGGGTCTAATGCATGACCACCATGATTAATAGGCTGATAGAACGTGAGGAATTACCCCTTCGGTAGAGTGGGGGTAACTTTGGAAAGCCTTTTGATGAAGTGGAACATTTCAGGCTTTTAACTCTCTCCATTCACAGTCAATAATTAATTGGTGAGCTCTCCCTTTCATTGCACTGTTTATTGATGCAGAGAAGTAACATTGGTAACAGTGAATCTGAGGGGAAATATACATTGCTTAGAAATTATTTTTTGCTGATTTGCATTCAGATTTTGAGAAGCTTTTAAGAAGAACAATTGAAGACAAGATGAATAATTACCACAAATATTTTCTGTACGCAAATGTAAATGAATATGTTGCATCAAAGCTGATGATAGTATTAATTTAAAGTAACTTAATAATCAAAAACTTTTTGGTTTATTAATTAATTTATAGTAAAAACCGTAGCTCAGTAAAACCCTAGTACATCACAAACTAAAAAGTTATTAAATAGTATCCTTTATAAGAAATTAAACAGACTTTATAAAAGTAGCTTATGTGAGTAGTTGTTTAGCTTTATTTTATCAGCATTTCTTATGAAGATATTTTACATATAAATGTCTCATACTCATATTTATATTATATACAATATACATATAAATATGCCTCTTATTTAAATATTAATGTATGATAAAATACAATTTTTTTTGAGAAAAACATAATGTATAAAAAGTGGGAAATATTAATACATTATTTTATATTTCTTTAGTTATATAATCATCAATAATAAAACAATTTTTTATTCTTCAAAATGCATTGATATTCTAAAAATACTAATACTGTAATGGAGATAATAATTAGAAAAAGAATGAACTTATCTACTTTATGTAAATTTTTAATGATAAGTAATACTAAATTTTATTCTTAGACATCTATCTATCTTAAAGCTAATTTGGAACTCAATTGCAGAGGCAATACAGCAAAGCGGAGCAAAGCTGTACTTTTTAAAGATTATTTTCTGTTTATACTCAGTCGTTAAAGTAAACTCTCAGTATCTTTCTCAGTCCAACTCAATTAAGTTGGAAAAGTATTTAGTGTTTGAACAATCCTCGCGCTATTTTAACATCCAGACATTTCTCTCCGAGTCAGCACTTAAAAATCGGCTACGGGGGTGCCGAAAGTGTGGGTCTAATGCACGACCACCATGATTAATAGGCTGATGGAACGTGAGGAATTACCCCTCGGTAGAGCGGTAACTTTGGAAAGCTTTTGATGAAGTAGAACATTTCGGGCTTTTAACTTTCTCCATTCACACTCAATAATTATTCGGTGAGCTCTCCCTTTCATTACGGTGTTTATTGATGGCAGAGAAGTAACAGTGGTCATAGTGAACCTAAGGGGGAAAATATACATTGCTTAGTAAATATTTTTGCTATTTTGCATTCAGATTTTGAGAAGCTTTTAAGAAGAACAACAGAAGACAAGATGAATAATTGCTAAACATGCTTTTTCTATATGCAAATATAAAGGAATGTGAGGCATCAAAAGATGATTGTACTCACTTAGTTAAGAATTTAAACTAACATTAATACATTTTTCAGAGTGTTTGCTAGTTAATTTACCATAGAAACTGTTGTTCGTGTAAAACCCTTATACATTCAAAGCTAAAAAATAACTAATATAATTTATAAGAAAATAAATACAGCATTTATATAGCTTATGTGAGTAGTAGTTTAACTTATTGTATTAATTAAATTTCTTATGAAGATATTTTTACCCATAAATATGTATCTAATATTCATATTCATATTTATTTATATTATATACAAGATGTATATAAATATACATCATTTATAAATATGAATGTTTGATAAAAAATTTCTCTGAGAAAGGTATAATTTATAACCGTCGGAAAATAGTAATACAATATTTTATATGTTGCTTATTACCCTAATTTATAATAATTTTAATCTTATCATCAGCACAAAAGCAAGTATGGTAACTGCAAAATAAACATAAAGAACAAAAATACATTTTATTTATTTTTTTGCGTCTGCGACAAATATACTAAATTATTTAAGATTATATATATATATATAAATATAAAGGATATCTTTATTAATACTGTAAGGTTCTTGTAGGTCCTAGTCTAATCAATGTAAAGTGTGCATAAAGAAAATTGAACGACAAACCAAATCAATCTTCGTTAATTCCCTTGGTTTCTTCGTTTCCAAATCTCTGCAAATAGCTTATTTCAACACTTTCTACAATTTGTTTTGACACCACTCTCTCTGACACACAAGCGCCCAACAGTTGTTGGACAACTTCAGTATCATTTCCCAGGCTGATGACCAGTTGGCTAGCAGTCTGGCCTTGGTACGACAGGCTTCAGGTTTGAATTTGTTAGTGGTTTGGAATTCATGCTAAATTGTAGGTCCCCCGTCCAATTAGCCCAAAGTGAGAATGAACTGACCGTAAAGCGACAAAGCAAATGAAATCAATATCACTTCTGTATGTCAAAGTTGTTTTTAAATTAATGAAGGTAGGCACATATACATTTTCTGGGATTCTGACACAAAATTGCAATACATTTTTTTTTATTTGTATTAATGACTAATAGGAGGAGATGATAAATGAAAGACTGTCAGTGAAAGGAGCATTGGAAATGCAACCTACTTTTACATACATGGCTTAAAATTAATTTAATTTCAAAGGATTGCAGTAGGGAATTAAAGTGACAACATTTACACAATAGCCAACTAAACCATGATAAATAATTTAATTTTAATTACGTTTCCTTTGTTAAAACCAAAATGCTCTGCATTAGCTTACAGTAAAAAATATAAAAGGTATATTATACATCTGTTTAAATCTCGTCAGTGTTCGTTTTATACAGATTCCAAAATTATTTAATGAATGCACGAAAATATTAAATGGTTCTTTTGTAAAAACTGTTTGGTTAGTAAATCGTTTTTAGAGGAGATAACAAGAGATTAATGGATTTCAACCTTACGCAATTGTACAAAAATAATTCTTAATAATACGTTAAATGAATACGGGGTGCAAATATCAGAATGAAATACAGCGTTGAGTAATGAGGTAAGGGGAAGAAAATTTCTGACCATAAATCATGTATTCATTTTTCTTTAAACTAAAGCATTTGTATCAGCTAACTTATGATATAATTTTAAGAAATAAAGCATTTTAAATTTCTAAGCATTCACGTATAACACATTGTATTTTACGTATATTGTTTTATCGTTTCAGAAATCATAAGTTCTGCTCTTTTCCAGAATAAAAAATTAAAATATTATGATTAAAATAGATAGTGTGTAATAAAAATATGCTTTACAGAAAAAAAGGATAAATAATATATACATATATATATGAAGATAAAATAAAAATTCTTAACCACGCTTTAGCTATCTACGTATTTTTTTTTTTTTTTTTTTTTTTTTTTTTTGAAATTTACAGAGTAATTATTTCATGTGAGATAGTGTGTAATAAAAATGGGCTTTTGTGCAATGCTTTTATGGGAAATGAATGTGCTTTAAAGAAAAAGAAGATAAAATAAAATTTTTAACCACATTTTTAGCTGTCTACATTTTTTTTTTTTGTAATTTAAAGAGTAATTATTTGATGTGAGGGAAATAAATTTTTTTCTCATTTGTAAAATTTCGTCATTTTTAAAAAATAATATTTAGAAAAATAAAATAAAATAGCGAAAGAAAAATTTTGATTAAAATTAATAAAAAATTTAAAAACGAAAAGAATGCATTAGTAAAAAAAAATGCTACTCGTTTGTTTTAAATTTCACAATATCAATAAACAAAATATATCTAATAAATAATTTAAGATATTTTAACAGCTTGATTTTAAAAAAAATATCCTGAAAAATTATGAGCGGAACAGAAAAAAATATTTGACAAATCATTATTTGAAAAAAATGCTTTGAATACTTTTTTTATTAATATTTCTAAGCAATTAAAAATCATAAATAACTACGAATGACAATTTTTTTTTTTTTTTTTTTTTGAAAAAAAATCTTACTAGAAAAAAATTTTTACTCATTCGAGGCAAATGATTTTTTGAAAAACATTTCTAGAAAAATTCTTTCCAAATGATTTTTTTTTCCAAGTTTTTAAGTAATTTTCTTCACTCATTATGGCTTTTTTTCCTGAAAGGGAGAGTTAATAGAAAACCGTATTAAATTGTGGCTGCTGGGAAATTTTTGTGTTGCTTGATTAAACGCAACACAAATTGCTGGTCCTAAAGAAAAAAATTAAAAAAGTAGAATGTAACGATTCGTCTCTACTTTTCATCAGAATGGACTTGAAGTTAGAATAAAACAGAAATTATTTTCTGTGACAGACCTGTGTGATTTTGAACCTAACCATTGTTATGTATTTTTCCTTTCCAAAAATGAAATCTTAAAAAATATAGAAGATAAAAAAATATGAATTTTCTGCTTATGGTTATAAATAGAAATTTGTATTGCATTTGACACTAAAATTATCACAACAAATACATAAATATTTTTTTGAAATGTAATTTCTTTCATAAATGTGCATTTATGTATCCAAAACGTAAAAAATATATATGTATTTATACATAATGATGGCAGAGACGAAACAAATACACATACAGTTTATTCTGTATTTGACACATATTGATATTTCTGTATTGCTATAAAAAATATCTAAATAACATATTGAAAAGTCATTTTTTATAGTAAATTCATGCATTACAGCTTTTCGTTATCTTAAAAAATATAAAATAGTTTTTTATAGTTGACTTTATTTTCTTTGTGTGATTTTGTGATTTCTAAATTAAGTATATTTTTATAATTTCTATATATTATATATAAATTTTAATTTTAAATAAAATCTGAGTAATTTTTTTACTTGTTTATAAATTTTTTTTTTTTTTTTATACTTCCTTATTTATACAGTTATTATTAATTATTATTATTTTTATCCTAAAAATAATTCAAAAATACTGACTAATACAGTCATGGAGATAATAATTTTAAAAAATGAGAAGAACTTACCAATTTTATATAAATTTTTTAAGCCAATCACCAAGCTGATTTCGAACTCACTTTCAGAGACAATACACCCAAGCGGGCTAAAGCAGTACTTGAAACATTGTTTTCTGCTCAGAGCCAGTCGTTTGAAGTATTTATCGAGACGACTTAATATCTTTCTCACCCGATCTCAATTAAAATGGAAACGAGTTTAGTGTTTGAACAATCCTCGCGCTGTTTCAGCATCCAGACATCTCTCTCCGAGTCAACATTTCAGAATTCGGCTACGGAGGGTGCTGAAAGTGTGGGTCTAATGCACGACCACCATGATTAATAGGCTGATGGAACGTGAGGTAATTACCCTCTGTAGAGACGTAACTTTGGAAAGCCTTTGATGAAGTAGAGCATTTCAGTCTTTTAACTCTCTCCATTCACAGTCAATAATTAATCGGTGAAGCTCTCCCTTTCATTGCAGTGTTTATTGATTGCAGAGAAATAACAGTGGGCACTAGTGAATCTGAGGGGGATAATACATTGCTTAGTAATTATTTTTTGCTGATTTGCATTCAGATTTTGAGAACCTTTTAAGAAGGACAATAGAAAACAAGAGGAATAATTACTAAACATACTTCCCTATATGCAAATACACTCATATCCATAAATTAAGGATAATGAAGTTCAGGCAAAGAAAGAGACAGAAGCAAAACAAATTTTACTTATTTGTAAAGTCTATTTATTAAACAAAAGGTAAACAACAAAAAAGATGCTATATGTTTAACATAATTAATAAAAATTACGATTTTTACTCCCTGGAGCAAATTTCAAAAAGGACCTATTTACAAAAAATATAACAAGGTTAGTATGATGGATGGAGTATATCTCCCGGACGATGCAATACAGGCCTTACAACGCCTAGGCATGCTGAGTATCAAATTATCAATCTGATCTTGGTTAATATTACACCACTCATCAAACATTTGCCCTCCGAAGTTCCGATTGACAGGTAGGAGATGGTTGACGGGCTAAAATTCTTCGGCCAAAAAATATCCCACCATGCTCTATTGGATTCAAGTCCGGTGAGAGTATACTTTCCAATCCAAACGGGTGATATCCTCAAATTGAAGTCATTCGTCTACAATGTTTGCACGGCGAGGACGGGCGTTGTCATCCATAAACAGAAATTCAGCACCCAGGGCGCCCCGAAACAAACGTACATGTTGTTCCAGAATGACATCCCGATAGATGTGGCCTGTCATCGTTACACTCTGAACATACAGGTAAGTTCTGGGACCAAGAATAATTCCGCCCCAAACGAGCCATCCTGCACCACCGTAACGGGTCGTTCAATGGTGTTCTCTTGGTGGTAAAGGGTACCTGGCGCACTCCATATGAAAGTCCGGCGAGAATCAGACTGTAAACTAAAGCCTGGACTTCGCCTGAAAACATCACACAAGACCACTGTTGCGGTGTCCACAATGCATGCTCTCTACTCCAGGATAATCGCAGGCGACAGTGAGTTGCTGTAAGTGGAACACATCTGACAGGCCTACGAGCATATAGCCAATGTGCCCTAAGCGTCTGTACACGGTCTGCCTTGAAACTGTCGTACCGTTAGCTGTAGAGAGCTGACGAGACAGGTCTGATGCTGTGCTCCGTCTATCTCTTTTGGCAGTAACTGCTAAATACCGGTCCTCATTCGGCGTTGTAACTCGGGGCGACATGTGCTGTAACATCTACTCACATTACCATCATCTTGGAATCGTTGCCAAAGCCTGGAGATGACACTCTGGGCGATTCCAAGTTCCTCGGATACTTCCAGCTGGTACGTCCACATTCCAGTCATCCGATAATTCTACCACGTAAACAATTATCCAAATGCTTCCTGTGTGCCATAACTATGCGGTTATTGCACTGAAAGGCTTTTTAAAGCGCTTGTGAACAATTTTACTTCTTTGCCACCCATTACCCCCTCTTACACCGTCATTGTGACGTTATCTCGCCAAATTTGCATATTCTTCTTCAAGATGTGTGTGATAATTCTACAGGTGTACTGATCCGAATTGCCATTTATGGACATGAGTGTATAAATGAATATTTGCATAGTGTTTCTTACTTCAAGTTAATAAACGTGTTTTGTTTCAGATAATTTACCGTAGTAACTGTGGGTACATCCAAGATTAAGTTATTAATTAATATTTTAGAAACTTCAATTTCTGTAATTGTTTATCTTAATTAGTTAGTATTTCTTTTACATTTTTAATGGACATGAGTGTACATTTATATTATATGCAAGATACATATAAATTCTTTATAAAAATTAATACATGATAATTTATAACCAATGGAAAATAATAATACATTACTTTAAATTGTTCTTATTACATTAATTTATAATAATCTTAATCTTATGAAAGCAATATGGTAACTGCAAAAGAAATCGTAGAATTACAAAGATAATCATAAAGAACAAAAATGCCTTTTATTTATTTTTTTTTTTTGCGTTTACGACATATGTGCTAAATTATTTAATCTTATATAAGGATAATTTTATTAATACTGTAACAGCAAGGCAAATTAATCAGTATATTCTAGGGATTAAATAAAAAGCTGATTTTAGAAATACAGATGTAATCAAAAATATCTTTTCAAACTCAATGATAATTCTTGTAAATTACATACTACTAAACAAAAACTATTCTGAAAATGAATTTACTTCAGGCTGTTATTATTAAAAGCTTCATAATCAAGATATAATGTTACTTCGTAAAGATGCAAGCTAAGTCACTTTTTTCTAGTTTAAAAGTGCTGGGAAAATTTTTATAATATGCTTGAATGAATAATGAATAGGAATAATGTCTTTTGGGATGAAATCCTGCATATTTCAAAAATAGAGCGAGACAATAAGTTAAATTCAGTAATATATTAGAAGCAAATGTAATTTTGATTATTCATTCTTCTGGATAATGAAATTTTCTTAAAACAAGAAAAACAATGAAAAATATATATATATATATTTTTAAATTCTTAAACAATAAAACGATAAAAAAAAGAAGACTATTCTAATAAATATTATATTCAGAAGATCCAAAAATTATAATATCAGTTCTAATTAAAAATTTCATTGCAGCTATTATTTTGATTCTGATGTTGGTTTTGAGAGAAATATTGATATATTTTAGAAACATTTTCATCAGGTTAATTAATTAATTTAATCTTTTATTAATTTTCTCATTTTGATTAATTAATTTTCATGAAATCAAGAATTGGTTTAATTAATTTTTATTAATATTTATTTTCATCTAATTAATTTAATAATTGGTTTAATTAATTTTGATCAAGAATTGTCAAGAATTACAACAAAGTGGCAAATTTAATTTGATATCAGATCATCAAAATGCAAGCTTTCTTCTTTTCAGCTTAAAGAATACTGCATTAAAAAAAGTTTTATAAATTGCTTAACTTAACTATACTTTACATTATTATTGCTTGTGTATATTAATTTTTTTTATTTCGACCGACACCCATATTGTTGTTAGCATCCTTGTCTTTTCTATAAATTTTTAATTTATTTTCGTCGAATCTGGCGGTCTGATGGCTATTTGGCTAGAACTCAGAACTTTTGTACCACAGGATCGTATCCTGAGTGAGGCTTGATGTTTGTTATTGATTCGGAATCCACATTAAAAAATGTAGTGGTACGTATAATTAGCCCAAAGTATTACCACAAATGACCATAGAGAACAAACCAAACAAATCTTTGCCGATTCCATTATTCTCTCCTTTCCAAATCTAAATACCTTATTTCAATACTGTCCATGGTTTGGTTTGAAGCCACTCTTTCTTACAAACAAGCGTCTGATAGATTTCGTGGTCTTCAGACGTAATATTGAATTTCTTTTCTTTTTTTCTTCTTCTCGAACAATAAGTCTTTAAATTTCAGTGTTCATCAAAAATTCAAGTTTAAGTTTATTCATTTGTTTGTTGATCCTCATTTGATTCAGATTATATTTTACAGCAGTCTCCAAAACTTGGTACATATTTTTTTCAAATTCTAGGATAAATCGTCTTTGACATTAAAAAAAGTAGTTGGACAACTTCAGTATCATTTACAGGCCTGATGGCCAATTGGCTGGCATTCGGGTCTTTGGTACCACAGGCTTCAGATTCAAATCTTGGCGGTAGCATGGAAGTTGGTGAGTAGTTCGGTATTCACGTTAAACTGTAGCCTGTCTAATTAACCCAAGTGGGTAAGAAGTACTTAGTACTTATCAATACAAAACTGCAAAGGGCAGAGTGTGGTGTAGTAGTATTTATCCCAAAGTGTGCACAAAATGACCGTAGATCGACAAACCAAACGAAATCAGTATCATTTATGTATAGTATGTCAAACGTGTTTTTTAATGAATGAAACCAGGTACATATACCTTTTTCTGGGATTCTGGTCAAAAATTACAATATATTTGGAAAATTTTTTTCTAATAATGAGAGTAATATAAAAGAGATAATAAATGAAGGTTTCAGTGAAAGAAACATTGGAAACTACTTTTTGCATAAACGGATTAAAATTAATTTAATTTCAAAGGTTTGAAATAGAGAATTAAAGTGACAGCATTTACACAATAGCTAACTAAACCATGATAAATAATTTAATTTTAATTACATTTCCTTTTGCTAAGACCAAAATCTCTGCTTTAGCTTGCAATAAAATATAAAATGTGGGTACATTATACATCTGTTTAAATCTCGTCAGGGCTCATTTATACAGATTCCAAAATTATTTAATGCATAAAATATTAAATGGTTCTTTTGTAAAACTGTTTGTTAGTAAATCATTTTTAGAGGGAGATAACAAAGATTATGTATTTCAACCTTACGCAATTGTACAAAAATAAGTTTAATAATATGTTAAATGAATATGGGGTGTAAAATAGAAGAATGAAATAGAGCGTGGAGAATGAGGTAAGTAAATCGCGCATTCATTCTGTATAAACTAAGGCATTTATCAGCTAACGTGTTATAATTTTAATAATAAAAACGTTTTTAAATCTCTAACATTTTTTTTTTTCAAACCAGCCTTAAACTATTGTTAATATACATATAACACTTTGCTTTTTATTCTTTTTTTCTTTCCAAAATTATAACTTCTGCTCTTTTTCAGAACATCACTGAAAATATTATTATTCTAATTGTAGTGTGTAATAAAATGTGCTTTTATACAAACACTAGATTTTTTATGGAAAACGAACGTGAACTGAAACAAGCTTAGAAAGAAAGTGGATGAAGCACAACAGCATGTGCGCAGTTCACGCACCATGCACAGCGTGTTATGATGAAAATAAAAAATATTGAACGCATTTCTCATGTAGCTTCAGGTGCTGCAGATCTGAGGAGCTAACTCTGCCATTTTTTAAAATTGCATAAGATTTAATTGGCGGAGCGTGCAGCATGTAAAAATATAATAGCTTTTGTAAATAACAGCTTATTTTGAAACGAATCTTAACTGGAAAACAGTTTTCATGGTGAAAAAGAAGAATGATATTAATGGAAGAAAACAACTTTTTCAACCTCTAATTTGAACCATCTCATGCATTTTTTTTTTTTGTGATTTATTAAAGCAATTTATTTTATATAGAGTAAATATTTTTAGTCTAAACTGAGCCAAATGCATCCAAAATAATGAAAACAAAACTGCCACAATAGAAAATAAAAAAAACAAAAAGAAGAAACAGAAAAAAATAGGAATTAAAATCTGAATGAATAAAAGCTTATAAAATAAAGGAACGTGCTGGGTATTAAAAATCATTATCTGATCCTGGCTCAAACTCTTAATTAAAAACGACAAGGTAGCCAAA
The DNA here is from genome assembly GCA_021605095.1 of Caerostris extrusa. Lineage (NCBI taxonomy): Eukaryota > Metazoa > Arthropoda > Arachnida > Araneae > Araneidae > Caerostris > Caerostris extrusa. The sequence continues at coordinate 40,120 of BPLR01012657.1, forward strand.
AAAAGTAAGATCCTGGTAATTTTCCCAAGTTTTAACTGAAAAATAAGGTACCACAGCTGGTCAGCAAAGGCTCAAACATTTCAGCTAACTTAAAAAGAAAATCAGGAACGCCACTGAATTGGCTCAAATTCATCTTAATTTATCCTTTGAAAATACAAAGCACTTTACTTATTTATTTTACCTTGAAAGACGATAGCTAAAAAGGAAAGAACCTCACCGCAAGTTTCAATTGATTACAGTTCAGAAAAGAGAAATGAGCAATTCAATTCAGAGGCAAAACTCATTTAATATTAATTTTTTAAAAAAAATCTTACCCGTGGAGAATTGTGGATAAAGATTTTTTTCGACACATTTCTCTGAAATTCTTTTCCAAGTCTTAAAGTTGAACTCTTCTCTGTTCACATTATTGGCTTTTTCCCTTAGCAGCGGAGACGAATGGGGAAAAACTGTATAAATTGTCGCCAGTGAAATTCTTTTAGTTACTTGATTTAAACCAACACAAATTATGGTCCTGTGAAGAAAAATTAAAAAAGCAGAACATAGAACGATTTGCCCCGTTCTTTTTCACTGATCGATTACAAAATAAAATAAAAACAGAATATTGTGATTAATGAATGTTTTTTTTAAACCAAACTAAGATTTAGGCATTTTTTTTCTTCTTAGAATGGAAATATTAAAGTAGAATAACGCAGAAGATGGGAAAATGAGCTGACTTTATATTATAATAGAAATTTTTACCATTTGGATATTAAAATTATCAATAATGAATACATAAACTAATCCTTAGAAAGTGCTTTGTAAAATGCATTGTTATGTATCAAACATAAAAAATATATGATATATAGAATGCAGTGCAAGATGATTGAGTGACAAATATATTAATGCAGTTCATTCCACATTTGGTATTGAATGAACTATATACAAAAGATTTTTAATTTAAGAAAATATCTCAAATAGTCAACATTGAAAGTATTTTGGATAGTATATTCATAGATATAATAAAGTTTTTATTTTTTAAAACAGATAAAACTGAACTTTTAGAATGACCATTTTATTTCTTCTTTGTGGATTTTTCAGTATTTTAAATTTAATATTTTTATGGGAATTTTATGACATTAGTTATATAAATCGATAAAAGTAATTAAATAAAAATCAAGCATTTTAGAATATCAAAAACTAGCACATTTTTAATTTCTGTTTAGAATTTTTATTTTGATACTTCTCGTTATTTGTCGGTAGTCAGTTATTAATTATGGGAATTTATCCTTAAAAATACAAATTGACATTCAAAAAATAATACCAGTCATGGATATGTAACATTAACAATTTAGAGTACTAATAACTGAACTCAGCTCATCTTACTCTTTGGCTGATCTTCCGCTCAATAACTTCAGTTTTGTACTTCTGAACTCAATTTCTGTAAAGCGCAATATAACAAGGGTTAAAGCAAAAACAGTAATTTATGATTGCTTTCTTGTTAGAGATTAG
>BPLR01012658.1:0-69489 GCA_021605095.1 Caerostris extrusa
ATCCATTCATTTGTTATGATAAAGGTAGAAATAAAAAAAAATTTTTAATTAATAATAACTTTTTTTCGTCCTATATGTGAATATATACTACAGTTTATGTCTTAAAATGAATATTATTTATCTTCGGTTATTTTCTTGAAAGATTTAATTTTTAAATATTATTGGTAATTTAATGAAATTGCAAATACTTTGGAGAAGAATGATAGAATCATAATTACAAGATTTAAGAAAGAAAATTTCAAGCAAAATAATTATTATAATTTTTAACTGAAGAAAATAATCAAATACTCAATAATATTTTAAATGACAGTTTAAAAAAAAAAAAAAGCATTTTCTATATGGATCAGATCACTATTAAATTAATAAAATTTGAGCCTTAATAATCGTTTATTATTGCAGAAAAATAATCAAAAATTTCTTTTTTCAATTTATTTTCTCATCTATAAGAAATTTCCTCAGCATGATAATAACGGTGAAAAACTATCCCAAGATACGAATAAAATTAATAAAAGGTAAAAATTAGGTCCTAGGTGAGTGTCAAAAAAAAAAAAAAAAAAAAAAAAATTGAAATCGTTGGAACTGTATTTTTATCCCAATTACCACCCAACTGCGTCCTTGGAATATGAAAAGCTCTCTTCACTTTTAATATCAACGGTTTCCTTTTTTAAACCAGCTCATGACAGATGGGTTCTTTTAATATCTGGAGCCGCATAACGCTTATTCGTTTGGGGTAGGAAGGGTGGAATCATCATCACTCTTCGAAGGTAGGGAAGAAAAAAAAATCTTATTTAAAAATTCGGCTTATGATGCATGTGCGTCGGAATAAAAATCCAAGGATTTCTAAGCGTTTTTAGAACTTTTGCTTAAGGTTATTCAGATGGCAGTTCCTTGGAGTCAGGGACGTCTTTAAGAAAACACTGCCTCGACAGGGCAGTGCTTATGTCTCGCACTTTTTTTTTTTTTTAATTCGGTTTAATTGTTTACTTAAACTCAGCTTCAACACTATAGCAACCGAAAAAAAATTATTTATAAAAAGAATATGTGGAACAAATAATTATTTTTAATAAATAATTATATAATTATCATTAATTATACATATAACATATAATTATTATTAGTTATACATATATCATATAATTATTTTTAATACATATAACATATGATTATTATTAACTTAATTTTTCTAAGGCAGCTGGTAAATACTCAGACAGTTAACTTTAAGCAAGGGTTGCACCGATGTTACTCATTTAGCATTTACAGGGGGCAAGTGTAACTCGAAGATAAGCAACGGACGCGAGTAACACTACCCCTACAACGCTCTACGATTCTATTAGACCAGGAAGTACGGTTTAAAGTGGATTCCGAACTACTGCAAACACCCAGGCACCGGCGAGATTCTAACACGAAACCTGTGGTAGCGCCAGAGCGTTAGCCACTCGGCCATCAGTCCCCTAATATATAGTTCTTCATATATGAATATGGTGCTGTTCTAACGCAGCTGGCAATACAGACAGTTAACCTTTATGCCATTAGCAAGGGCTGCGCCGTTGTTACTCATTTAGCCTACCCAGGGGGCACGTGTAGCTTGAAGATATGCTACGGACGCGAGTATCACTACCCCCATAATGCTCTGCTGTCCAATTAGGACCTCTGTGACGCTCTACGGTCTCATATGAGACCGGGCACTACGGTTTAAAACGGATTCCAAACCACTAGAAACATCCATGGCACTGCCGGGATTTGAACACGAAATCTGGGGTACCGAGGGCCAGAGCGCTAGCCACTGGACCAACAGGGTTCATTTTGTTTTTATACTTATGTTGAAAATAATAGAAAGATTCTTAATCATATTCTTTCAATTCTAAAGATACACTGGCCTGTTGTTATTATGTCATTTGCAGTAATGAAGCTCTCCTTTTTAGCTTTTATTAAATTTCTGGCATCAATCTGATGAATACAAACTTCTATACTTTGTACATAGTGATATAGTTGTGTTATGTTTCCTTTTTTAAATTAATACTTTTATTATTATTTTTCCTCCTGTAAAATTTACATGTTTATGCTATGTGTGTTAGTTTTAAATTATAAATTTATCGTGTTTTTTTCTATTTTTATTTTCTTTTATTGGGGTGCAATGTAGACCTACCTCCTAGTGGTGCACCCGAGCAACGTTCTATATGGTTAAGAGGTCTACAGTTTTCGGCATGAAATCTCTCTGCTATTATTTTGTTTCAATCAAAATGAACTTATAGAATGAACATCTACATTGCATTGGAATTTTCGATGGGCCCTTTTCTTAATTTGGCGAAATTGGGGAATGCAACTCTTCTTTTTTCAATTCCTTATATTAGCTCACATTATCCCTACATATATCTTGTTCAAATTTTCAAACGTTCATAAATACTTTTCATTCAGCCACTCAAGTTCAAATATATTTTTTTGAACTCGTAGTGGATGACACTGGATATTTATACAGTTTTTTTAAATATTAATTCATTCATTAAACTTAATTAATTCATTGTAGATTTTTTTTTTTTTTTTTTTAGATTTAAGTTGCATATATCCACCAACAAGATGGCGCCAGATAAACTTAAAAAAAAGGAATTAAACTTATTTATAAAGGACTTCCTGCAATAGAGTGAAAAAAAAAAAAAAGTAGAATTGGCTTTAAATATTTTTTTTTTATATTATTTGTTCCATTTTTGTGTTGCATTTTTTCATTGGAAGAAAAAAATCTTTTATTTACTATTACTTGTTTCCAATCCACCTTACGTCTCTCGTGTATTGTAGTTAAAAATGAAATTTAGGCCAGATTTAAGAACAAGGCAGATAAGCCTCAAGTTTAGGGCAAATTTAAGAACAAGGCAGATAAGCCTCAAATTTAGGGCAGATTTACAGAACAATAAGGGAAAATTATTTTCTACATTGCAGAAGTGCATATAAGTGTAGAAGGAAGTTGCTACAAGATGAAACACGAAGAGAGTCCTTCAACCTTTATACTGACAGTAAAATGAAACACTCTATATAGGCATGATTCTGGCCAAATCGACGAATAATAAGTTCCTTCTTTATAAATTAGATATGGTTCTACAAACTGACAACAGTGTGAAAGAAATGGAGGATGTATGTGCGATTAGCCGAAAATGTTCTTCTCTAATAGAGTATGCAGACTAGTTCACCGTTCTGTCAAATGTATTGAAAAGAAAGTTGATCATGCAGAAAAACAATGCGAAGTGGTATCCCGGTAAACGTTCAGTATGGAACAAACATAATATATGTGCCTAATTCGGACAAGTAACATTTTGTTTAGCTTACGACCTTTAGTTAGAATAAAACTCGCATGCTTAAAATTCTTTCCTCAGTATGCGTTCACTATGGGATAAAACCAACTTGATATATTCCCTGTTCGAACATAGAAAATCTTATATAGTTTACGACCTTTACTTGAGTACGACTCACGTGTAAAAATATTACCTCTGTATACGTTCAATATTCATACAGCAAGAAGAATACGATTTTTATTTTCATGGGAAAAGTTGAATCATTTTCGCTATATTTGTTAAGGGGATCAACTTCGGAAACGTCGATGGCCCTTACACCAGACTCGCTGACCCATGATGATTTTTATCTATTGCCCGAAAAGCACCGAGTGCATCCTGGAATAAGAAATCACAAAAAAGTTCTAAATATACTTCCTTTCTTGTTCGTCGAGGAGCTCATCCAGGCGATATTTGTATATTTGTGGATCCATTGATGTTTGTAAGGGTTCGGAATCCATTTTTAAGACGTAGGTCCTGGTCTCATATGAGCGCACAGAGTCAAGTCAGACTTCTCATCTATATCATTCCTAAACTGTAAAGGGACAACTCAGTCTGAGCTCAATAATGTGATGTGGTGTAGTAATAGTAGTAGTAGTAGTTAGTAGTAGCAGTTGCATCCAGATTGCAACCTCAGTTCCAACAGGAGGACTTCCAGGTTTAAGGAATTTAGTGCGTCAGTTTCCAACATAAACACAGGAACTTTCGTTTCTTATGAACTAGGCCATCCTCATTTCGGAAACATCGACACCATTTTGCACCAGACTCACTGACCCACGATGATTTCTATCTATTGACGCAACGACACTTGCCCCAAAATCACCGAGCACATCCTTCACAAAAACAGTTCTAAATATACTTCCTTTCTTGTTTAACTCATCCTTTTAAAAGGAGGATTCGAAGACGCCTTCGCCCGAGTGGCTCTCCGGATAAATAAACGGAGAAAGGAAACGCGGGCGGAAGAGACTGGCGATGTGTGAATCTTCCGAACACGCGCCCTTTTGTTTGGTTCGAACCCGAGACGGAAACCCAAAGCAGGAAGGTGCGCAACCTCAGGGGGGTCGAGGCGGGGGTGCGGCTCCGCAGTGAGTATTCTTTGTGCAGCAAGAGGAAGACGCACAATTGCCGTCCAGATGGTGCATAGTTACGACACCATTTGGTGGGAAAAAAAAGCGAGCTTTTGTTGCCACATCAGCACTGCGAATTTATTTATATTTTTTTAAACGCAGGTAATCGTAACGAAATCCTTACATGCCTGTCAATAGGTACGTTTCTTTCAAAAACAAGTATTATATAAAAAAAATTTAAGTCAATTCTTTCTTAGGTCAACAAAGAAAAGTTTTATTTTAGCTACTTTTTTTATTAAATAACTACAATTAATATAAATATGTATATACATATGACAGAACCACAATGTTAAGTGGCAAAAATTAATTAAATTTAATTAATGAATTAATATTTGAAATCAACAGTATTAACATCAAGTGTCATCCACTACAAGTTCAAAAATAATGTATTTGAACTTTTGTGGATGAATAAAATGTATTTTTTATGAACGATTGACAATTTGAACTAGATATACACTGGTGTCCAAAAGTTAAGCATAAATCGTAAAATGTGAAAAACATGGTGTAAATATTCGTAAAATTGTTCCAAATTTCTTGCCGATATTAATTGGTGAAGAAGAAACATTGGGTTTATGCAAAACTTTTCAGTTGACTACGTCCTGCGCGAAACACCTGCGCATGTCGGAACGCAGAGAAACCGATTCACGCAGCATAGGCAGTTCAGACAAGTTTCGTGCAACTGCTGTGCGAAGGAACTTTGTTAACCATCAAACAAGGTGAATGGTGGCACAAAGACGCCAATTGGACATGTTTGCGAAAGGAAGAATCGTTGGAATGCTGGAATCCGGACGATCACAAACCGAAGTGTCTCGAATTTGGAATGTGGACCAGTCTGTGATCTCAAGACTGTGGCGGAGGTTTCAAAGAGCGGGAGATGCTACCCGACAACCAGTATCAGGCCGACCAGAGTCACAACCCCTAGCCAAGACCGATATCTTGTAATAAGTACGCGACGTCAGAGGGGCAGTACTGCCAGAGCACTGTCACGGTCGCCACAGGAATACGAATTTCGAGACAAACTGTTTATAGGGGACTCAATCATGCTGGCCTGTATGCCAGAAGACCAGCAGTTTGCATTCCCCTTCACGTCTGCGCATAAACGCGCTAGTTTGAACTGGAGTTTGAAACATCAACATTGAGTGTGGCAGAGTGGGCCAATGTGATGACGAGTCCCGGTTTAGTCTGAGTAGTGATTCTCGTCGGGTAACGATATGGAGAGAACGTGGAACACGTTTTGAACCAAAAAACATAACGGAAAGACATCATTTTCCATCAATGGGAGTAATGGTATGGGCAGGCATGAGGATGAACGGCCGCACAGACCTCCATTTCTTTTGATACGGGGTCTGTGACTGGTCAAAGATACAGAGACGAAGTTCTTGAGCCTTATGTTCGCTTGTTTCGAGGTGCTGTCGGTCCTGACTTCATATTCATGGATGATAATGCGCCATGTCACCGATCGGTGCTGGTTGATGACTTCCTTGAAACGGAAAACATCCAGCGCATGTCGTGGCCTGCGAACTCCCCTGATTTAAATCCTATCGAGCATGTATGGGATATGCTCGGGAGACAAATTGCAGCCTTTCGCACCCACCAAGCTCCGTTACAGAACTGAAGAGAGCTCTCCAAGAAGCTTGGAACCGTTTGAGCCCACACCTCATTCATCATCTCACATAGCAAGTATGGTAAATCGCTGTGCAGCGTGCCTGGCTTACCACACGCCTTATTAAACTGCAGCATCAGTATTTTATTTAATGTTTTCTTTCATTTTTTTCTTTAAAGTGTGAACCCTTGCTAAGCTCAGTTTTCTTTCAAACTGCTACTTTGGATAATAAAATTAATTATTATCGTTCTTTTGATTTGCTTTCTTATTTTATAACCATTTTGCACTCTCATATCACGTTTCCCGCCATTCTGATTTACAGTTCCTTCTTTATTCACATAATTATCAATTATGATTAACTTTTGGACACCAGTGTATATAGGGAGAGTGTGAACTAATAGAAAGAATTGAAATCACACAGTTTTTCAGAACTAATAAGAATTATTATTGGCTATAATATGCCAATTGGAGTTTTACAAATCCTTATCGAAAGTAAGTTTCCCAACTTTAATATCTCACGGCCAGAAAATCAGTGCCATGTTTGCTTCTTCTTATATACGTGAACAAATGTTTTCAACTATGAACCTCAGAAAGAATTGTTTCAGAAGTAGACTGACAGATGAGCATTTAGCTTCGTTCCTTACAATCAGTGCATCTCACTTCGAACCTCACTATAAGGCACTTTTAAAAATGAAATCACCAATTTCATTCATCTCATTAACTTATTTAAATTTTAATACTTGTATATTGTTTTTAAAATTTTAGAAAAATTTATCTTGGCCCGCCAAACTTTTTTCGATGTTTGGCCCGTGACTGAAAAAGTTTTCCGATCCCTGTCCTAGAGTGTTTTGACTAATCGCAATCTTCGACGTAATTACTATTTCCTTTTCTCTATTTATTGTGAAATTTTTTTTTCTAATTATTAATTTTTTTTCATGTAGATAAAAGTTTAAAAAATTTCAGAAAACGTACTAAATTAATCAAGTTTGAATTATACCTTCAAAGTAATTGTGGAGCATTTCAGAAGGTGGTAAATGACAGAGCATGCATGAAAAAATTATCCTTTTATTAAATATTTTCTTTTCATCTTCATCATCATATTTGGCTCGACAGCCCATTGTGGGCATTGACCTTCTTTAAAAATCCAGCCAGGCTGTTCTCCTCTTGGCCGTGGACCTCCAGTTTTTGATCTTAATAACATGAAAATCTGAATCAGTTCAAAGAAGGCAGAGAACGCGTTGAAGAAGAAGAAGAGCACTCTGGTTGACCACCAACCTCAACCGAAGAAGCTCATGTACAAAAAAATAAAGATTTAGCGCTTGCAAACCGTCGATTTACAAGTAGAGACCTTGCTGCTGATGTTTGAATTTCAAAATTCCATTTTAAAAGATGTTTTGGGCCTCAAACGAGTAAATCATGATTTGTGCCGAAAACATTAAATATCCAGCTCACACCGCATTGATTCTTCGTGACTTTCTCGCCAAAAATTAAACCTATATCGTTCCACAACCACCGTATTCACAACGTGTTACTTCTGGCTATTCCTAAACTCAAACGACCACTCCGGAGACACCGTATTGAGTGGATTGAAGAAACATTTCAAAAATCGCCGGAATCAGTTTTAGCGTTTCACGAAGCCAAGCGTAACTCAAGCTCCAATGACTATTTTGACGTGAAATTTTCCACAGATGTCAAAGACAGTGCCAACAACCTAAAAAAAAAAAAAAAAAAAAAAAAAAATTTGAAATACCATATGCCAGGAAATTTAAATTGAAAATTGGTCTTACTTTTTGGTCACAGTAATATACTCGATAGGAATGGATCATCATTATATGGTTCAAAAGATACATTTTTTAGCGGAAATTTACTACAAAGAAATAGTAAATTTCGTTGCACTGTGCACTCACTTTCAACGTTTTTTATAACCTCCCTCTCCCCCAACTTGGAGTGGGGGTGCGATACAGGTGAGTGCACGTGTGCATCCTGTGTCACACACTGTCAGCACTCCGCTACCGCCAAGAAAGAGAGCCCTGTTTATGTTTTGAAATGGGAACCTTCCCCCACCGACAAACGAGGCACCCCCGATCCTTGAGGGTGAGGGGCGAACGAAAAGGGCGATAAAGCAGCGTGTGAAGCAATATTGGCCGATTCTAAGAGATCGAATGAAAAAATCCCTATGGGTGTAGTATTACCGTATTGTATCTGTATTTACACTCAAGAGCCAAAACATTATGACCACCTGTCAATAACGAGTTGGCCCACCTTTGGCGCGCAACACAGCTTCAACCCGCCTTGGCATGGATGCCACACACCCTGGGTAAATGGCTGGAGACAGATTGCACCAGATGTTTAAGCAACGGTCACGCAAATCCGAGATATTGCGAATTGGTGGTCTTTGAACTCTGTGCTACCGTTCCAGGACATCCCACATGTCCTCTATCGGATTGGGATCCGGTCAGTTAGGCGGCCAGGACATTAACTGGAATTCAGCATCATGTTCCTGGAACCACTCCAACACAATTTTAGCCTTGTGACAAGGGGCGTTGTCTTGTTGGAACATTCCATTTCAGCTGGAAAAACAGAGGCCATGTAAGGGTGCAACTGGTCCGCAATGATGTTCAGATACCCTGTAGCATTCATGGTCTGCTCTACCACAACCACGGGTCCCAGAGACGCCCAAAGAGAATCTCCCCCAAACCATAATACCGCCACCACCTGCCTGCGTATGACCTACTGTACATTGAGCGAGCAACTGTTCGCCTGGAAGACGGCGTATACTGACACGGCCATCGTCGTGATGAATGACAAACCGTGATTCATCTGAACAGGCAACTCTCTCCCACTGATCCATGGACCAGTCACGATGTTCCCGGGCCCAGCGCATCCGCAGTTGGCGATGACGCTTGGTCAGCAAAGGCACACGAGTGGGACGTTTGCTGCGTAGCCCCAGGTCTAACAGTGTCCGCTGAACAGTGTGCTCCGATACTATTCTACTTGGCCCTGCATTGTATTGGGCTGTCAGCTGAGCCACTGTCTGGCTCCGGTTTTGCTTCACCATGCGAGACAGTCTCCGACGACCTTTTTCTTTGATAGCGTGTGGACGTCCAACACCATGTCGTCTACTGCTGGTTTCCCCGTCATACATCCACTTTGCATAAGTACTAACAATTGTAGATCGCGAACAACCCACGAGTCTTGCAGTTTCGGAAATACTTGTTCGGAGCCTTCGAGCCACTACAATCTGCCCTCTATCAAAGTTGCTTAGATCCACAGCCTTTCCCATCACACACAGAAGTAAGTGAAAGAATGATTCTTCAGACTCTCCAGCAGCAGTTAAATACCACTTCCACCTGATCACGTGCCTTCCACGTCATCCACGCGAGTTTATTGCAAAATGTGGGGGTGGTCATAATGTTTTGGCTCTTGAGTGTATATTTTCACTGTTTATATCTATGTTATGTATCTGTATCTATTTTCTGGGCAGTATTATTACTCTATATCTCGAAGTGGGGCCTGATTGGCCGATTTTCTAGCACTCTGTCACTCGGTGCCCTATGTTTCGTGTTCGAGTCCCGGCAGTACCATGGATGTTTCTAGTGGTTCGGAATCCACTTCAAGTTGTAGGTCCCGGTCTCATATGACTAGAGAGCGTCTCGGAGTCAAGTCAAACTTCTACCTATGGGTGCTTCATCACTACAGATTTAGTTTAGTTTGTCACTCTACTGTTATTTTGTGCACACTTTGGGCTAATTATACCTGGTACCTACAGATTAACGTGGATACCGAACCACTCACAAACATCCATGCCACCACGAGGATTGAAGCTATGGTACCAAAGGCCAGAGCGCTAGCCTATTGGCCATCAGGCCGCCCATCACAACAGAAGCTGCCCCCTTTCCCTTCAACGATGAGTCCACGCGGGTTCGTGGGCGTGGTCTAAATGTCTACCAAGCGGGATAAGAAACAACAACACAACATATTTCGGCGTCTAAGCAAGACGCCCCGAGGCGATCTCGTTAAAAGTATCTCCTTCTGACCGTGTGCAACAACTCACACTAACTCTGGCTGTGAGTAACAGATGGTCGTAAAAAGGTTTCGCAAGAATCGCTTTGTTGTGCGATGAAAACCGACTCTGATCGGAACGGGAATGAGACACATGGCACACCCGGAGAGCTCTGGCAAACCGGTTTATAAGTGGTTAGCGAATCTGAATCTCCTGTGGGCGGGGCTTTATTACTACTGTAAGGAATCGTCATTGGAAAACTTGTGTTAGGGGAGAGAAAATACATCTCAAGCAGGAGTTTTTAAAAGAATTCAACTAAAAATATTTCTAAGCGTTACCTTTTTGTAACTTTATATATTACTATAAAAAAGCAAAATTAGTTTCCAAAAGTTTAAAGTAATAATAAATACTTGTTACTAATCCCCCTGGTGCATGAAAGCCTATGCCAGGTCCAATAGACCCATTGGTCTATGGCTGAGGATAATATGCAGCTTGTGGTAACCCGGAAAATTACCATTAGGTAATTTAAAAGGTAATATGGTAAATTAGGTAATATGGTTTTTGAAAAATGCTTTTATATGCTGTATAAATTCCCATTGCAATTCCTCATTTCTGAAAGCAGTGACTGCAACGGACGCAGATGCGGAAATGTCCTGCATATAGGCTCTGTGACCTCGGTTATAACCTTCTCTATTGACCAGAAGATTCGAATCTGAGCGTACCTGTACTTAACAACGGGGCCATGTATAGGTATAGGCGAGTGATCACTTAGATCAATAATAGATAATAGAATTTTTGCATAACGTTTTTAATCGTCCGGTATTTTTTTCTCCCTAGCGCGCATGCTCATAGGAAACATTATTACAGATACGCATGCGCAATTCCTATGAGCATGCGCGCTAGGAGAAAAATACCGGACGATAAAAACGTTATGCAAAAATTCTCTATTATTTTTTCTCTCTGATTCCGCTAATTACAATTGAACCAGAACATTTTTTTTTTATTAAATATCGTTTTCTTAATCCCGAAAACACTCTATATATTCTATACTCAATCTCTCTCTATATATAAATAACTATATTTCTAAAAGTTTGCATGTGTGTATATCTGCCTATGAACGGTCTCAATTTACTTCCAAATTTCACCAAAATTGGCAGGGATATTTCAAATACAAGCTACAATATTCTTTATACAATTATCCAATTAGGTTTTAACGCAATTAGGCGACTTTTTTTCTTACGTCATCATGGTTGCACTATATTTTTTATGCCTTATGCCCTACCATGCACTTTGTTTGTTCATAAACAAATCAACGTAAAATATACTACTACTACACCACACCACTGTGCCCAGAGCTGAATTGCAACTTTACAGTTAGGGAATGATATGGATGAGAAGTCTCATTGGGCTCTGTAAAGCTCTACGGTCGTTTGAGACCGGGACCTACGGCTTAAAGTGGATTTCCGGACCACTGCAAATATGGGGATTCGGAAAACAACACAGTATGGAAATACAATCGGGATTCGAACCCGAAACCTGTGGTACGAGCGCCAGAGCGTTAGCCACTAGGCCATCAGGCTCCAAACGTAAAATATACTAACAGATTAATTGTAACTACCTAAAATTTTGTCTAAGAAAAGATGAAAGATTTCCATTGAAATTTTACCAATAAAAATGTTCCGGTAAAATCGCAATTTAGGGGACAAAGAAATTGGGAGATTTTTTGTTGTCCGTAAAAGTGAAATTATTTTTAGTTGACAATGGGTTAGTAAAGAAAAAAACAGACGATCAAGTTTCCTTTCCCTCATATCAATAAGCAGTCTTAGGTTTCGAAATTGGATGATCATAGGGATGAGGTAAGGAAAAGGGATACACAATGGTGAAGAAAAGAAAATATTAATTAGGCAGAACATTTTAGTGAACTTTATTCTGTTAAATTTGCAATGCCTCTTAAGTAAAGAAGATGCTACCTTGAATAGACATGAATGTAAATAAAAGAGGTGAGTTTTACTTTCTGAATTGATATTTGGGCAGCATAATAAAAACATTTTTATTTCTATGCTTAACGGCTAGTTTGGTTAAAGTAAAAAAAAAAAAAAAAAGCAAGAAAACGAGGGCAGATCAACAGAGTTTAGGAAAAAGTTTATAACTATTGAATGCCATAAATATAAATGAATATATGAATGATAAATATGAAAAAAAAATACATTGTTTTGTATAAAAAAACACTTTTTAAATTTAGAAGGGTTTTAAATTTCAAAAGGCAAGGGTTGGAGCATGTCTGGTCTAGTTTAGTTTATCTATGGAGCATGTCTATCTTACATATGTCTAGTCTAGATTTTCATATAGTTGCAGAAAATCATTTTTTAAAATTCAGAAGGAATGAATTGTCCTTACCACGATATGAAAATTGAGGAAACTGCCTTTGTAATATGACATTCCTATAAAATCTCTCCATTATTCGGGCATGATTCAGAAATTGTTGAAATTCCTGCTGCTGAGACAGCAATCCCAAGACAAGCTGTTTGTTTATAAGGAAATTTTCTAATTCTAAATATAAGATAATGAAAAGTTTGAATTATTTACGAATGTAAATTTATTAAGTGTGAACGCATTCTTATCAGTGATTTCATCAACAGAACTTCAACACATGATGCAAAGTGACGGTTCAATTCACTTTCATCAACGCAATTGATCTTTGGATACCGCTTTGAGAAAAACTGCGTACGTTCTGAAAGTCAGAATTTAAGACGAAACATCCTAACAAATGGTTAACACACATTTCATGTCAGCACTCCTAATTGAAATCAATCGGCGAATGAGTGTCTGATTTTGTATAACAGTTTTTTGAAGTGCAAGGTTTCACGGGAGAGCGAGAAACTGAACCTATTATGAAAAGTGATAATAATTTAAACTCTTACTTTTCCCCACATTATTTGTGCTTGTGTGGGCATCACGGAGCTCATACCAACGCATCCTATTCTCGCATGATAATCCACAGTTCTTGTTGGATATTTCTTATTTATTTATTTATTTCTCTAATGCAGCTGGCAAACACTTACACAGTTGTCTTGGATGCCTTAAGGCAAGCACTGCACCGACGTTGCTCACTTAGCACTATCCAGGAGGTGCATGCAGCTTGAAGATAAGCTACGGAAGCGGAGTAACAAAACCCCCGCAAAGCTCTACGATCCTGTTAGATAGGAACCTGCGGCTTAAAGTGGATTCGAACCATTACGACATTCATGGCACAGCCAGGACTCGAATTCGAAACCTGTGGTACCGAGTGCTAGCCACTCGGCCTTTCAAGCCCTGGATATTTTTTTTTTTTTATTTGAACATAGATTTGGGGTACAGTGCTATTTACAATATTATAACGGATTGGGATTTAAATCTAGTTTGGTTGATGTGTTATCTCTATGCTAGCAACTAGTTGTGTCAGGATGTAATACCAATCTCTCTTACTATTTATATTAGTTTTTACACTATTAGTACATACATACACATGGCATCCTGTGCCTCTTCTACAATAGCATTCATAGTTAAAGCCAAGAGCCGGTCCCTGACCGTCTACCTTGTTCAACCTTCTCCTCGTCGTCTGAAGATCTGACCGCATGTACTTACCACACAGTTAAAGTCCCAGTTGCTGGTCACAGTCGTGACCTCTCGCGGCTATAATAATAATTAAACCTTCCAGATGAGTATTCAATATAATTAAAAGTCTTTTTTTTCTTTCCTTCTAATGCAGCTGGCAAACACTTTAGACAGCTTGGTCTTGGATGCCTTAAGGCAAGCACTGCACAAACGTTACTCACTTTGCATTACCCAGGGGGCGCGTGTAACTTGAAGATAAGCCACGGAGTAACAATGCCCCCGCAACGCTCTACGATCCCTATTAGACCGGGACCTACATTTTTAAAGTGGATTCCGAACCACTACAAACATCCATGGCACCGACGGGATTCGAACCCGAAACCTATGGTACCGAGCGCCAGCCACTCGACCTTTCAGGCCCATAATTAAAAGTCTTAATATATTATTTAAATTTTTTTTTTTCAATTGCTACATACATATATTGGGTATTGGGTTTGATGGCCGAGTGTGGTCGGTGCTCGATACCACAGGTTTCGGGTTCAAATCCAGGCGGTTCCATGGATGTTTGTGGGGTTCGAAATTCCCTTTAAACCGTAGGTCCCGGTCCCGTAGGTTTGGGAGGATAGTGTTACTCGCGTCCGTAGCATATCTTCAATCTACATCTCCCGGGTAGTGCTACCTGAGTAACAGTGGTGCAGCCCTTCCTTATCATCGGCTATTGGCAGATTCCGAAACATAAGATATTTTCTTTTTACGGTGTAGAGTTGTCAATCCTGCGTCGAACGCTCTGCAGTCCTGTTAGATCTGGACCTACAGTTTTAAAGTGGACTCGCCACCGGACTCGAATCCGAAACCCGTGACACCGCGCGCCACAGCTCTAGTTACTCGGCCCTCATGTCCCTGCCTTTGCTTATGGAATAAAGATAACTGTCTCTGTATTGCCAGCTGCATAAGGGGTGCATACATGTACTGGAAATTCTCAAGCTTTCATTATTTTTGATTTTTTTTAAAAATATTTTTAATATTAATGTTAATATTAGATCACTGGATTTTATTAATTAATTTTTTTGCAAAACCGTACTGGTTTTTTTTAAAATTATTTTTCCACAATTTTTTTTTTTTTCTTTCCAGATTTGTTAAAAAGTACTCGCAATACTCTGCACAGATTTCTGGAGATCCCTGTTATTTGATTTTAAATAAAGTATATTACTGTTATAGATCGTAAAAAATGATATCGTTTATCAGATGTTTGTTAATTTTTTTTATAAAAGGAGAATTCAAAATTGCAATGCTTATTCCGAGCACAATTTTAATATATATAGCAATAGTTTTAATTTTTACGTATATGTTTTCTTTTAAAATAATAATAGCCATAGCATTTTCAAAAACAATGCAATAAAAAAAAGAATAGAACCATTTCATTTTTTGAAATAGCCTAGTATGAAATAATTATTTATGCATAATTTTATGCTAGCTTAAATAACAGAGAAGTTTGAAAAGTTTACTAACACATCAATACTCAAAAGAAGAAAAGTGAAACCAAACAAAATGACTATTGATTTTAAATAGTACAAAATCACACAATGTTACTTATGTATAAAATAGAGTAAAATAGCATAATAAGTATTAAAGAATATATAAGTATATTTTTCCATATTTATGAAAAGAAAGGGGAAGGGGAAAGAATAATAATTATTTCTTCTTAACTAAAAGTGTATGTTATGTTCCCCAATATCAGAAAAACATATTTTGTTTATCTTAATATTTTTTCATACTAGTAAGTCTTAGTTTTTCAATTTCCACTATTAGTTCACACTCTCCCTAAATATATCTTGTTCACATTTTCAATCGTTAATGAAATATTTTTTATTCATCTACTCGAGATCAAATGCAATTTTTTTTAACTTGTAATGGATGACGCTGGATATTAATGCAGTTTTTTCAAATATTCATTCATTCATTCATTCATTAAATTTAATTAATTTTAGTTTTATAAGGGAAAAAAAATGTCTCTTATGTAAGATATTTAGCAGGATATACATTTAGGAATCAATACCGTCAGTGGCGAAGCGTGTAGATCGCTGGAAAAAAAAATTTTCTTTTCAGATTCTTTTTTTTTCATTCTGGGTTCTAGTGTGAGTCGAGGAGGGAACAAAACGAAAAAATGAAACAGGTGAATAAATGAGTGAGAGAGAGAATTTTTCTAACTTAAAAAAAACGAATGAAAATTATTTATAAAGGACTTTCTGAAATAGAGTGAAAAAAAAAGTAGGAATTGACTTAAAACAAATTTTTTTTTTTTTGCATTACTTGTTTATAGATTTTTATTCTGATTGTAGCTTGAAGATATGCTTCGGATACGAGTAACACTACTCCCACAACGCTCTACGATCGTATTAGGCCGGGACCTACACTAAATACACTACGGAATAAGACCTACACTATGGTTAAAAGTGGATTCCGAATTACTACAAACATCTATGGCATCGCCGGGACTGGAACCCGAAACCTGTGGTAACGAGCGCCAGAGCGCTAGCCACTCAGCCATCAGCCCCATTTTATAAAAGTGTTAGAAGTCGGATTTTTAAACCGACTCCCTAATTCTGTTCTTACAATTAGCTGAGGTCTAGTTTTGAAATTAAAAAAATAATAGCAAACCACTCGGCCATCAGGTTCCTCTTTCGTTGTTTGTATTTCAATGGAATATATTCAACAAATATTTCTTTATCATAATGATTATCATAATTTTTCTATAGCATTTTGTCATCCCTATTGAATAATACGATATTTTTTAAAAATATTAATTGAGATAAAATGATACATAAAAATTTTGTGCTTTATAATAACAAAAGACATGATTTTTCTGAATTTAATGAGCTCATTATGCAGGTTCTTCCCACACAGGTAAATAATGTCAGAATAATGAGATGGATATAGAGAAAGCCAATAATACAGAAGATCGATGTTAACCTTTTTGAGAACATTCACCTGATTGAGCGAACCCACTGGACTGCCAGAAAGAAGCCACGCCTCTTTTCTCACCTGGGGAGCGAATGGGCAGGTAGGAGGTAGGGCTGTCCTCAGGTGCACGCATACATTTGCAAGAAAAGGTCAGCAGTGGTTCGTTCTTTATTGAACTACCTTCCTAAAGGAAACTGATCAAGGGGAAATCTTCCCTCCTACCTTGTTATATCGCGACAGAAAGCGATATAACTAATAAGTTTATACAATAACTCTCTATTATATATTGGCTGTAGTGACGGATTTAGGTTCGATGGCGCCCTAGGCCCAAGTTAATTTGACGCCCTCATATATAATAATAATAACAATAATACGAATAGTAATAATGGATTCGAATTCTAAATTGATCATGGCAGCCTTTGAAAAGCGCCTCACATTAAGTAAATCTATAAAATTTTTATGCGAGATTAAAAAAAAAAAAAGTTTTCGAGTAACCAGGCAAAAGTATAATTCAATAGGGTGAATTAATATTTTGTGTCATAATGATGAGCAAACAAACGCTACATTTAGATTTTTTAAGAAAAATTTATGAAAAATCTAACGTCAATAGATAAATGCTATACTTAACGAAAAAAATTTTTTAATACCTATAGGTTAGATGTTTTAAATTTTACTACTTACACGATTAATTATTTTAAAAAATAATTCTACCCTTTAAATATTGAGGTTGTCAAAAGCAATAAAATTAGGTCTTACACAGTTGATAAAAAACAAAATCGATTTCAAATTTTTGCCCGCTTTGAAAATTTTGGCGCCCCTAAAAATTTAGGCACGGGCCTCGCGGGCCTAAGCCTAAATCCGTCACTGATTGGTTAGCACGAGTATGTCGAAAATTGTATAAGTCGAATTCTCTTAAGTCGAGGTACAACTTTATACAATAAAAACCTAACTCTTAACGGCTAGTGATAGTTAGGTTTTTATTGTACGCTTTTTTACCCCTTTTTTTTGTTAGGAAAATAAAAGGATGGAATAAAACCAAATAAAATAAAAATAAAAAATAAAATGAAAAATTATAAAAATACGGTCCTGATTGTGGCCTTTTTTTTTTTGTGTGGACTAACTTTTACTTTACAGCTCAATCTTCAACTGCTCTCACCGTTCAGCATAATCCCTTGTTTACTTGGTTCAACGAGTTCATAAAATACTCTGTTTACTTTTTATTATTTTGGCATTGACAACTGGTCCCTAATTGTACTGAATTTAAATTTAACTTTAATTTCATTTATATTGTATCTTACTTTTATTTATTATTAGTATTTTTTTTTTTTTTTTTTTTTTTTGAGTACCATTTAACTTGAATTTTTAGAAATTTTATCTTATTATCCATACTAACCTAATTAAGCAACCAATTAAAATTTAAAGCATATCTATTAATTAAGATGAGGAGGTTTTAGGGGTATTTCCCCAGTTGGTACTCTGTAATCGGTACGCCAGTTGCCAGTTGCCAGTTTATATTTAAATAAATAAAAATTTTGTTTCAATTGAGATTAAAGCAAAAGCACTAGAAGTAACCATTTATTAAAATTGCAGTTCTTTATCAAGTCAATCGTCTATAATTTTCCACACTCTAGAAAATTCCACTGTTATTTTAAAGACAGGCCATTTTGCTTACGAAATTCTAAAAATTTCTACCTCTATCTTCATTAAAAAAAAATATTACATTTCCCTAGAGGAAATACATTATGATGGGTGAAGCTTAAAAACACCAATTAAGAAAAAAAATCCTCAAGAATTACGAATTAAAAACACTAACCAAAGAAGAAAATTAATAAAAGTATTGATTGATAAAAAAAAAAAGAAACTATAAATAAAGCAATAAAAGGAAACAGAAGAAAACTTGAACATCAAATGCGAATTAAAATGTCATTTTAATGCTTGTGTAATTAAAAGGATTATAACTTAGATACCACCTGATGATATAATTATCTACAGCGACACAATTTTGTAAGACAAAAATAAGAGAAATTGTTAAAAAAATGAAAATTTAGAAAACGACAACAAATAAAAGATTGAACAGATATTTAAGTGAAATTTTAAAAACGTATGTATGAGTATAAAAAAATTAATTTATAAAGCAAGAACTATTATTGAAACTATAATATTTCTTTAAAAAAAAAAAAAAAAAAAATCAAACTCCGAATTAACTCGAATACTATATAAACAAAATCTTTTTGACAACATTATTTCAACCTCACTTTTTCATACATGAAGATATATAAATAGAATTTTTTTTTTTTTATAACAGAGATAATTTTTTTTATAGTAGAAAATTTTTTATAATAGAGATTTACTAATAGTGAAATAGAGATTTATGCTTACCTGCTTTATTTTCCACTTGTGTTAAAAACCAAAACCACCAAGTTCTAATTGCATGATAAAAAAAAAAAAAAATTTGACTCCATTTACTTCCAATGACGCAGGGCCTGAATGGACGAGTGGCTAGCGCTCTGGCGCTTGGTACCACAGGTTTCGTGTCCCGGCGGTGCCATGGTTGTTTGGAGTGGTTCGGAATCCACTTTAAAAAGTAGGTCCCGGTCTAATAGGATCGTAGAGCGTTGCAGGGGCATTGTTACTCCGTGGCTTATCTTCAAGTTACACGCGCCCCCTGGGTAATGCAAAGTGAGTACGTCTGTGCAGCGCTTGCCTTAAGGCATCCAAGACGTCTGTGTTTGCCAGCTGCATCAGAAAAAAAAAAAAAAAAACTTCCAATGATGCTTTAACTTGTAACCTCAGTTTGATGAATGAAATTTTCAGTTTCAATTTCAGGTATTCAACTTGATCATGTTTGTGTAATGCAAGCACTCTTCATCCTTCTTTCAATTGTATTGTTTATATAATTGATTTAAATTTAAAAAAACGCAAACATATCCAAGGACGCTATAATGAGACACGAAACAGCTGTATTTAATTTATTTACAGAGTGGCTAACGCTTTGGATCTCGGTACCACAGGTTTCGGGATCGAGTGCCTGCGGTGCCATGGATGTCTATTATGTTCAAAATTTATTTTAAACCATAGGTCCTGGTCTAAGATAATCGTAGAGTGTCGGTGGTATTGTTACTCCGCGTCTGTAGCTTATCTTCAAGCTATACGTGCCCCCTGGGTTAGTGCTCAATGAGTAAAGTAGGTGCAGCCTTTAAATTAACAAGTCATGCCAAACTCGTAGATTTAGCTTCAGAAATTAGAGTACCTGTTATTTTAAAGCAAAAAGTCGAAAGTGAAATGATTCAACAGTTCCATCGGAAACAATACGGTAGCTGAACTTTGACCATTCGTTATTGTCGTTCATAAATGACTCACATTGTCAGTGAATTTCCGTTGTCTTACGCTCTTTCCCATGGAAAAATCGAATCCTATTCTCTTCAAATTTGACTTGATGTAATGTGATGGAACTGTTAACTAGTTCTGTTTTAAAGGCATGTAATAAAGCGTGTGCAAAGTATAAATGAGTGGCGTATATAGCGAACTTAATATTTCTCAGGTGTCTGCTACACTAATGAACACATGTGATTTGACCAGTGTTGCCATTCAAAACTCATGCAAAGAAGCTACTTTTGATTTAATGCAGTTCGTTTGTAAAATTATTGGAATCATTGTTGGCAAACAAACATGTTTCTTATTCCTTGCGTGTCACACTTATGCAGGGGCCATGCTAATCTTCTCTGTATCATTCCAGTTTTAGTGTATGTACTGCCAAAGCGAGTACTGTGTCGTCTTAAATGAATACTAATAAATTTTATGATTTCCAAAACTTAATTTATTTGTTATAACATTAGGTGCGGGGACTGATCCCTTGATACTCCTCCCCCTACTACTACTACTGCATCACCTCACTGTGCATAGAGCTGAATTGACCCTTTACAGTTTGAGAATGGTGTGGGTGTGAGAAGTCTGACTGAGCTCCGTGACGCTCTACGGTCATAGGAGATCGGGATCTACGGCTTAAAGTGGGTTCCGAACCATTACAAACATCCACGGCACCGCCGGGACTCAAGCCGAAATTTGTGATACCGAGCGACAGTGCTATTTTTGCTATTATTAGAATTCCAATTATTTGTTCCTATTATTTTTCCAATTATTAGAATTCCAAAGTGAGTTTACTATTTGTGTACATACAGTTTACTATTTGTGTACATACAGTTTTAAATAAGCATGATATTCATATATAAAACGGAAATGTATGAAATAAGTAATGATAATATATTATGAAATAATTTATAATAAAATAATATAAGTTTAACACGGGTCAAACGGTAGTAATATAATATGGAAGGCCCCTGTGTCTTAATCTTAAAAGAATACTTGTATGTTTTATGATTCACAGAACTTAACCCATTTCTTTTTGTACTTTTTTCCCCCGATTAACAAAAGTTCTGCCCATCGTTACAAAACCAAAGTAAAAATCAGATATACACTCAAGAGCCTAAACATTATGACCACCTGTCAATAACGAGTTGGGCCACCTTTGGCGCGGAACATAGCTTCAACCCGCCTCGGCATGGATGCCACAAGTCCTTGGTAGATGGCCGGAGACAGATTGCACCAGATGTTTAAGCAACGGTCACGCAAATCCGAGATATTGCGAATTCGTGGTCTTTGAACTCTGAGCTGCCGTCCCAGGACATCACAAATGTGTTCTATCGGATTGCGATCCGGTGAGTTAGGCGGCCAGGACATAAACTGGAATTCAGCATCATGTTCCTGGAACCACTCCAACACAATTTTAGCCTTGTGACAAGGGGCGTTGTCCTGTTGGAACATTCCATTTCCAGCTGGAAAAACAGAGGCCATGTAAGGGTGCAACTGGTCCGCAATGATGTTCAGATACCCTGTAGCATTCATGGTCTGCTCTACCACAATCACGGGTCCCAGAGACGCCCAAGAGAACGTCCCCCGACCTACTGTACATTGAGGGAGCAACTGTTCGCCTGGAAGACGGCGTATCCTGACACGGCCATCGGCGTGATGAATGACAAACCGTGATTCATCTGACCAGGCAACTCTCTCCCACTGATCCTTGGACCAGTCACGATGTTCCCGGGCCCAGCGCAGGTGCAGTTGGCGATGACGATTGGTCAGCAAAGGCACACGAGTGGGACGTTTGCTGCGTAGCCCCACATCCAACAGTGTCCGCTGAACAGTGTGCTCCGATACTATTCTACTTGATCCTGCATTGTATTGGGCTGTCAGCTGAGCCACTGTCTGGCTCCGGTTTTGCTTCACCATGCGAGACAGTCTCCGACGACCTTTTTCTTTGATAGCGTGTGGACGTCCAACACCATGTCGTCTACTGCTGGTTTCACCGTCATTCATTCACTTTGCGTAAGTACTAACAACTGTAGATCGCGAACAACCCACGAGTCGTGCAGTTTCGAAATACTTGTTCCGAGCCTTCGAGCCATTACAATCTGCCCTCTATCAAAGTCGCTTAGATCCGCAGCCTTTCCCATCACACACAGAAGTAAGTGAAAGAATGATTCTTCAGACTCTCCAGCAGCAGTTAAATACCACTTCCACCTGATCACTTGCACGTGATCAGGTATCTGAACATCATTGCGGACCAGTTGCACCCTTACATGGCCTCTGTTTTTCCAGCTGGAAATGGAATGTTCCAACAGGACAACGCCCCTTACACGTCATCCAGGCGAGTTCATTGCAAAATGTAGGGGTGGTCATAATGTTTTGGCACTTGAGTGTATATATGTGTGTCATCCCAATAATCCATAGTCGATACCTCTTAGCTCTAGGCACTAAAAATGACCTAATCCATTTTCTGGAATGAATTTACGATCTCCATACACCGCTACCTCGTAAGCGCACCGTTGGTTCGTCCAATGGAGAAATTAACGAGTGATAGATAACCAAATCTTGCGCAGGGGCCATGCTAATCTTCTAATTTTAGTATATGTACTGCCGAGGCGAGTACTGTGTCGTCTTAAAAAGAATACTAGTACATTTTGTGATTCTCAGAACTTAATTTATTTTTTATAACAGAAGGTACGGAACTAATCCCCTGATACTTCTCCTCCTACTACTACTACTACTATCCCACGCCACATCACTGTGCGTAGAGCTGAGTTGCCCCTTTAAAGTTCGGAAATGATGTGGATGAGAAGTCTGATTGGGCTCCGTGACGCTCTAGGGTCATATTATGAGATTGGGACCTACGGCTTAAAATGGACTCCGAACCCCTAAAATATCCATGGCACCGTCGGGACTTGAACCAGAAACCTGTGGTACCGATCGCCAGAGAACTAGCAACTCGGCTCGGAACTAGCGATTCTAGCCATTATTCCAAAAGTAAAAGTGAAAATAGCTTACACAGTAGAATCTCTGTAAGTCGAACTTCAAGGGAGACGCCAAATAATTCGAGTTATAGAGTTTTCGTCTTATAGAGGATTTCGACTTAAGCGGATTTTGTAAGGAAATATTCGACTTGTAGAGGTTTAAATTCTTTCTAACTTATTTTGAATTAGATAGTAAAATAAATAAAAATTTAAGTTACAGAGGTAATAAACATGTTTATTTGTTAGAATTCAAATAAAATCAATAGCAATAATAAAAATATTTCATAGAATTGGTTATTCTATTTACTGTATACTCATACATTGTTTTCTAAGAATTGTCGGCCAATCCTTAAAGTTGGTAACTTATTTTTCTTCGAGCTATGGAGGTAATTAGTTTCAAATGATCGAGTTGTAAAGGTTGTAAAAATGATTGTAAAATCAAACATTGCTAATGTTTGAGATACAGAGGAGAGTTTCTTCGAGTTACGGAGGGAAGATATATACCAAAAGGGCTTGTGGGGATTGACTCATCATTTCGACTTAAAGAGTTTCTACTGTATATTTTATGAATCTCAGAACTTAACCCATTTCATTTATACTTTTTTTCTCCAGATTAACTAAATTTCTGGCCATCATTACAAAAGCACAGTTTAAGTTGTTATATATATATAAATGCGTCATCCCAATAATCCACGGTCGATACCTATTAGCTCCAGGTACTAAAAGTGTCCAAGCATCCAATTTTAGCAATTAATTTACGATCTCCATAGATCGCCGGTCCCTCGTTAGCGCACCGTTGGTTCGTCCAGTGAAGAAATTAACGAGCGCGAGACAAAAGAAGCTCGGTTACAGCGGGTGCTGTTCGCAGAAGTTCATAACTTTACCCGCAAGAGAGCACGCGGGGGGATGACTAACGGCGAGGGCACTGATCCTCGAAATTCGCGGAATTCAAGCATCCATATTTCATCCTCTTCGTATTAAGCGAAAATATAATATAGAATCGACCCTTATTAAAGTGGCCAATTCCCTTTTAATCACTCTCTTCGTCATTTTTTATTGGTGAGAATAAATCAATCAATGAGTCTTATAATATCTTAAACGAACGGCCGAAGGGCATTTTACGTCAAGAAGAATTCGCTATAAGCAGTCTAATAAGAGACGCTTAAACTCGTTGTTGCAATTAGCAACAAATCTCCTTGTTTTTGGAGCGGCCTGATGACCTTTGGTACCACAGGCTCCAGGTTCGAATCTTGGCGGTGCCAATGGTTCGGAATCCACGTTAAACTGTAGGTCTAATTAGCCTAAAGTGTGCACAAAATGACGGTAAAACGATAAGTCAAACCAAAACTTGCTTTTCGAGTGCCTGACGGATGAGTGGCTAGTGCTTTAACTCTGTACCACAGGTTTCACATTCGAGTCCCGGCAGTGCCATGGTTGTTTGTAGTGATTCGGAATCCACTTTAAACCGTATGTCCAGGTCTGTTTAGCCCTCGTGTGCACAAGATGACCGTAGAGCAACAAACCAAATCTCTCTTTTCGAAGCAAGGACTGCAGTGATCACCATCAACGGATTTGTACCTGAGTCCTCTAGCACGCTTGGTTGCGTACGCAACCAATGAGCAACAAATCAGCGAAACTTCCCTCTTGGGACTATTTTCCCTCCATATTTTCCGGAAATTGTACAATTTTTTTTAGGAATTATAATTCAGAGCAATGATTCTTACAATGAAGAACAAAAGAGCATTTATTTATTTTTTAAAAAAACTTTTTTTTATTTTTATTTCATTTTTTGTCTTAAAAATAACGGCTCTATTCCAAATATTATGTGCTAACATAATGCTTGTCGTGGTTAGTGATCCGCGGAGTTTCCAAAAAAATTGAGCTATAAAAAGTGAAGCTATCAAATTAAAAATAAGTATTAGTTCTTATATAAAACAGATTAATCTCCTCGTGCAACACGAGAAGCTTTCATTTCAAAAACTTTTATCTAACTTAGATTTTCACTTTGTTTTATTTGTGTTTTAAAAACTGGCTTGAAATATGTGCTGCTAAGTATGACAATTGACCAACATCAAATCACGTGCTCTGTAGTTCATTTTGAGTTGTCCGGCTTTCAAAATATAGACAGATTATTGTTTCAACATCCTTAAAGTAGTGTTTAAGGATTAGTTATGTTTATAGACCATCACTTAACAGATTTCGATTTCTGAATTCTTGTAAAATTTGAGCTGTTGCTTCTTCGTAAAGTTCTAGAATTATTAAATTTTGTTACATTCCTGTCGCAATTGAATTGGATAGTTCTCGTGGGAATTCTACACTCTAGGGTTCCTATTTCTCCAAGTCTCTTTTCCACTTTTAACGGAATCGCCAAAACCGCAGTATTTTGTAATCGCAGCGGCCATTTGGATCCTTTAGGAAAGCAATTGGCGAAAACCGCATGGGAAAAAATGCTAAATAAACAAGAGGAAGAATTCTTATTCTTGTAGTATTCTGGGCAATTGCCAATTCAAAACTTCTTGGGTCATTGAATATTGATATCTTCCCACGTGAATTCGTCCAGTAAAATATGTTCACACATGATAAATTGAAATTGGAGAAAGATTTCAATTTTTTTTTAACTTCTTAATATTTTTTTTCTCCCAATGTTGTAAGTACATAGTCACTTTTATCCATTGTTACTTATTACAATAAATTTTTTCAAAGAGTATTTATTATATTTGTATAGAAAAATGTAGACTTTGCGCAATGTTTACCGTCAATGAATGAAGTGGTATATGGGGATGTGAAGCGACAAGGACTATAATCCCCTAATCACTATATATACAAACAGTTAGTTTTCCTTATTTTTAATATGTCACTCTCCACAACGCTCTACGACCGTGTTAGACCGGACCTACGGTTTAAAGTGGATTCCGAACCACTACAAACATCCATGGCACCGCTGGGACTCGAACCCAAAACCTGTTGTACCCAGCGCCAGAGCGCTAGCCACTCGGCCATTCAGGCCCTTGCGCAATGTTGTTTTCACACTTTTTTTCACAATAGTGGTGCCCGCTGGAAGGCTTTAAATTAGAAAAGGGAGATTTGTATAACAATTAGATCATATTAGGAGATTAGTATTACATTAGTTACCTAATTAGATAGGGACCTACAATTTAATGGGGACTCCGAACCACTCACAAACATCCATGACACCGCCAGAATTCGAACCTGAAGCCTGTGGTACCAATGGCTAGGGTGCTAGCCAATTGGCTATCATGCAGCAAAAGGGAGGGAAGAATCAAAACGTTAAGAATCAGTCGTTGCTTTAGAGCAATTGTTTACAATGTGATACCACTGCTTTAGAGCAAAAATGAATGTACGAGGTTTCCAAAGTATTTAGAGCTGTAGTCTCCAAAGTTGCGTACCACAGGAGATACCCAAAGTTGTACTTGGGAAGGGGTTACTCCAAAAAAGTAAGCTCACGATCATTTGTTGTGTGAATCCCTCAAAAGGAGCCTGAATGTCTAGCTCTCTGGCGCTCGATGTTACAGGTTTCGGGTTCGAATCCCTGTGGTGCTGTGGGTGTTTGTAGTGGTTCGAAATCCATTTTAAATCGTAGGTCCCGGTCTAATAGGATCGTAGAGCGTCGTCTTGAGGACTGGTCAGTCTTCAGCCCTCATGGTTCCTCGCTAAAGTGAAGCTACATATTACCCTTAGTCATGCCAAAGTCGTCTGCAACGGGGTCTTCTGGACCTGGTGTAGTGATTGCCCTCCGTGAGGATTGTTCCTTCGAAATCATCCCACCTCTCCCGCGGTGCACACTAAGTAATGTTGTATCTGCTATATATCTGCACTTGTAGAAGCGAAGGATTTAGAAAGAAAGCTAAGAGAAATAGATTTATTGAAGAAAATAGATTTATTGTATGGAAAAGTGCTGCATAACATTTTCTTTAACCTTGAAACGCATTGGTACAAATTGTTCAGTTTAGCACAAAGTGAATCAATTTCTTTGTTGCCGAGCAGATTCTAATCTGCTGTGACTGACTTCCGCTGCCGAAGGGTGGCTGGCATTTCGAGGGCGGTCGGAAATTCGTCCTGACTGGGATGTTTGTGTTTAGGGAAGACCGATCATTAAATCCACTTGTTTTTGAAGGGGCTGGTAGGAGCTTGTTGTTCCTCTGCCTTTTTCTGGGTGCTATTTTTAGTCTCGTAGAAATTCGTGCGGTTTCGGGCAACGATGTGGCGCGGATTCAGGTGTCGGAGCCATTTAGGTGGATTTCGTTTAACCGGAAAAATGTGGTTTTCAAGAGCGATAAAGATAAAAAAAAATGGTTTTTGATGGATGTTTCAAGAGAATTATAAGCTATGCGGACGCAACATGATACAAGTAACAGTTTCTGAAGAGTATCTCCTTTCTGCTTTTGACATTAAGGAAAATTAGCTAAGCTCGTGAAGTTTTTCGTCTTGCATCTCTTCACATTTCGGTTCACCTCAAGATTTCGTTTCTTCCACTTAGATTGAGATTTTTCGATTCTCTTCCCCTCAATGTATCCCCCCCCAAAAAAAACGTAAATTGAAGAAAATTAGATTTTGCTAAAGAAGATGTTCGGGGGGAAAAAAGAGCCAAAGTAGGAAATAAGTCGCCAGGCAATAAGTGTTTCAACGCGCCAACTTATTTACCACGAATCACAGATACACTCTTATTTATTGTCTAGTGGCTCAATTCTTGAGGTGCCTTTCATATTTCGGTAATTACCAACCAAAAGCTTTAAAGAGAAATTATTGTCCTACTCGTAGGCCAGTAATAACGTGCCCAACTGGCAGGCAGAAGAGCAGGTTCGAATCATACACTGATTTAAAAAACGTGGAGTTTCGATGGTGATGTGCATAATCCACAGTGACCAGCAGTGCGGGACGGACATCCCATGATTAATCTACTCATAGATGGAGGGAAAGGGCAGCTTCTGTTGTGATGGAGCATCCTTAGGTAGAAGTCTGACGCACATATAGTCATATAATACCGGGATCTAGGATCTAAAGTGGACCCGAATCACTACAACATCCAATATAACCGCTGGGGCTCCAACCCGAAACCTCTCGCACCGAGCGCTCACACTCGGCCATTCAGGCCCGTTTCGATGATGATTGTGGTAACATGCTTAAGCGTCTCTCATCAGTCAGGCTGTCATAGTAGGAATTTTTCCTATTTTCTCCCATGCAACATAAAATTGCGTGCGATAACTATACACAAAAATAAATTGCTGAGAGAGAAAGAATTAATTTGAATAATTATCCAATCAAAATTAGCTTTAATTCTAATTCAAATCAGAAAGAATGTAACCACCTTGCCCATGTCAAGAAAAACAAAGGTTACGAATGTTTCTTTATAAATATTTTCAATTTCATGTCCATAGTTTAAATTAAATTTTTGTTTCTTTTATTTATTTTTACAATATAATTTTTAGATCAACATTATTAGTCGCATCACAAATATTCTGACATTTTTTTCCCCCCTCTCTCTCTTACTAGCATTTATGATTGACCATGGCATTTGCATTGTGAGGCAACAGGTGGGAAAAGACATGGCAATTTTGTCAAAAATCTTCATTCATCATTCACTTCCTGTTGGCGCTTTTGTAAGGAAAAATTCCCCTTAAAAAAGAATTTACTGCTCGGATGCATAATGTAACAATTGCGCTCAGTTATCGCTCCCCCTGACTTCCATTCCTGGAAAAGTGACCGCGAAGCAACTTATAAATCGTTTGGTCACCTCCCACCTCCAGGGGCAGATCAGTTTACGAAAGGGAAGTCCCTCTACGCACCATGGGACGACAGGGAAGATAGTGGTCTCAGAGAGCATGAAATTCGAGAAACAAACAAGGATAATAGATCATGATAAGAAGTTCGACTCAAGATAATCCAGCATCTCTTTCCCTGATAAAAATTTATTCAGTCGTAGGAAAAAGCTGGAAGACAGGAAAATTTTGATAAGGCTTTTACAAAACTTCTGAACATTTTTCGATTCTCTGAGGAATTGAATAAAATTATCTTCTTTCACAGCATAAATGCAGATGGAATACTGACATTCAATGTAGTCTTGAATAAATGCACATTTTTACAGCTGTAATGTTATTTTACATTTTTGATACAGTTTAACCCTAGCTCTGGTAGGTGTTAAAACCTAAACACGGAATTAAAAATGGAAATAAAATTATGAAATTGTAATTTTCACGGCGTATATTTTGTAACGGGGAACAAATTTGAAATCTTGTTTGACTGATTAATAATTTTTCTTCAATTTATTAACAATTTTAATATCAATTACGTTTATATTTTTTTAAAGTTCGCCTCATTGTAATGTAATAATTTCTCTATTGGTATAAATGTTGAAGAAAAAATATCTTTTGATGAAATTTATATTGTATTGAAGTGCATTTCGAGCAAAAATATTACTTATATGTATACATTTTTACAAAAAAAAGGTTTATATATTTTTTGTATCAACGTTGTTATTGTTGCGTAAACCAAAAACACTAATTCCTCTACAACAATAACAACCGATAAAACACATGTAAGTCAATTTAAATAATTTTTGTTTAAGAAATGTGTAACTTTTGTTCGTTAATTAATTAATATTTTATTTTATTAAATGGTTTACATTATTGGACACTTAACAACGCAGAAAAAAATCTACTATCAAAAAATGAAAGAAAAAATCTAAGAAAGATCTTTGGTCCAACACAACAAAATAACATGTGGAGGATTCTTTATAATCATGAAATATATAGAAAATAGGGTGAAACTAAGTGAGAATTGTAAAAACATCTCGTATTAGATGGCTTGGCTATGTGTTTAGATCAAGGGTGGGGAACCCAAATGATGGACCAAATGACCCACTTTGGAAATGCATCCTAACTCCGCGAGCCGCCTATAGAAATGTATATCCCCATATTAGATTTAGACACACGTCTATAGTGTATACGTCTATCTATTTTTTTGGAGTGAAAAATTGAAACATAATCAGTTATTATTTTTGTGTTGACTATTATTCTCACATATAAACATAGATAATACAATAATAATGATACTAAATGCACATTGTAAAAGAAATATATGATATAAAAATGAAATATAAAAAATTTATAAAAAAAAAATGAAATCATTCAAAAATATTTATTTCACTAGTGCCATATATGTTTCTCCACTCTTTCATTTAGCTTTTGCAAATCGATCTCAATTTGGGTATTTGCACATCGTAATGGGTGTTGGAGGTTAGCAGCAGTTATGTTTGAGCATGTTTTGTGATTGGATCAATTTTATTTTTCGAAAAAAACCGATTCGCATGTTAAATTGAACCAAAAGCACTAACAACATTTTTGTACCAAATTTTTCAAATTGGAAAATTTCACTCTCTCTCTCTATATATATATACATATCTGTCATATATTATCAGTAAAGGTGTGTCCTTATATTATCAATATCTGTCCTAAATTCGCACTTATAGTTTCGAACAGTTAATTTTTGAATATAGGGATGCACACATAATGTATGTTTTGATACATTGTTTTAAAAAAAAAATATTCAATATAAAATATAGGAAAAATATTCAAGGCGGGCCGCGGGTTATCCACCCCTGGTTTAGATATAGCGTTGCATTTCCAATCAAAAAGATAACATTTATACGAGAATGGAGTGAATAAAGCGAAGAGGAAAAGACCACCCACATGGTGGATGGATGATGTCGAAAAGGATCTAAAATTAATCGGAGGTAATCGATGGATGGAAATTGCACCGGATACTGTCAGATAGAGGAAATTTGCAGTGACAGTCTTGGCCTGCAATAGGCTGTAGTGCTCAAGAAGAAATGTCGTGATTTATTATTATTATTATTACACATGTGATTTATTATAATTTTATTACACATGTGATTTATTATTATTAATATTATTATTATTACACGTGATTTATTATAATTTATTACACATGTGATTTATTATTATGATTATATTTTTATTGTTTTATTTTTTATGTTTTTTAAATCCTGTTATTTTCTAAAAATCAATTTTATTTCATATTTTTTTTGAAGTTTATAAATTATCATAAATCGTTATATTTAAAGGTAACGCAAAAATCTTTCGAGAAAGGAAATTTTCTTTCTTTTAATCTTTTATATTCCTTGGTCTGGTTCAGAGCTATATTAAAAAAGAAGTCTTCTGAGTATTAAACTGAAATCTTCTGATAATTAACGTAAGTAACGTAAAGGTTAAAAAAAAGTGAGAATTTAAAAAAATATATATATAAAATTGCTTGACCCTATTGCATCAACCTGCTTTCATCTTTATAGCAGGTGGTTTTAATGGTCATACGATGTAATCTTTAGCAAAATGACTTTATTATCCAAGAAATGCTATTTCTGCGTGCCGTTCATATACCAAGATCTCCCGAACAATCATTGATTAAATGTGGCTCGTACTTAAAATGCAGATTCTGTATGTCGATAATTCCCGTCGTCGTCGTAATGGCCATTCATTAGTGAATGGCCCATCCATGTTAATGAATGGCGGACCGAACATTCTCGTTTATCAAAAAATTATATCCATCTCCAGAAGTATCGAGTTACGGGAAGCCGTGTTTTGAAGGCAGCAAAAGAAAAACGCGAAATGCCACGGAGGACACAAAAAGAAGTTGGGAGATTCGTCGACGTGTTTATAATTAGGGCGACGACCCGGTTTTTTTTTTTTTTTTTTTTTTTTTTAATGCCCAGTGATAGCGACGTGAAAGACGCTGTTGTATGAGGATTCTTCTTGACGACATTGGGACGAAAAAGGATGTCCCAAACATCACTGATTGACTCGCGCTCATCCACTGTAGTGTTCTCTCATCATCATCATCAGAATATGCATTTCAAAAACGACTGATGGATTGTCTTCTTGAGAGAATTTTAGCGTGTCCTCAAAAACAATTTCTGACTCTCAAGTCTCACTTTCTGTGTGTTATTTTGAATTAAACTAATAAAAAAGTTACCACTAAATACAAGATGCCATTACTATTTTTGTCACTGTAATACTTTTCAAATACCAATAAATATACAAATAAAAACCAGTATGATGTAACCAGTATAAATAAAATGCCAGTTAAAATAAAATGGCAGATAATGCCAATAAATAAAAATGCCAGATAAAACCAGTATAAATAAAAATGCACCGTCGCGCTCCGAAATCTGCGGTACCTAGCGCTAGTCACTCGATCATCAGGGCAAAATAATAAATTTACCCATTTGAATTTCATAGCGTAAGAATGGCCTGCTTTTATTAATATTTAAATAATAAAAATAATTATATTTATTGTTTGTAATATTTAAAAACTTTTGTAACTGTAATACATTTTAAATACCAATAAACAAATATAAATAAAACCAGTAGTGTATATAATGTATTATTTTTAATTGAATAAAATTAATAATAAATTCATCATCATCATCAGTGGCCCAACAGCCCCATGGTGGCCAAGGCCGATCTGCCCGCTGGCAGATTTCAGTTAGGCACTAGATGTTTCTTTTACGGAGTTAAGGCTGCCAGCCCTACGCCCAACGTTCTTCAGTCATATTAGACTGGGACGTACGGCTTAAAGTGGATTCCGTAACCATGTTGTATGAGGACTCCTCTGACAACATTCGGACAAAAAGGACGTCCCGAGCATCACTGATTGACTGTTTCCCTCCACTGTAGTGTTCCCTCGTCATCATCATCCGAATATACATTTCAAAACGACTGATGGATTGTCTTCTTGAGAGAATCCCTTAACGTGTCCCTCAAAAACAGTTTTTGGCTGAAGTATCTCGCTTTCTGCTTAAAATTTTGTTATTTTGAAGTAAAAGGGAGGTAAAAAGGTATTATTCTAACATTATGCTTTATTGATAAGGGAATTAACACTAAATACTACAAGAAGCTATTACTATTTTTGTCACTGTAATACATTTGAAATACCAATAAATAAGTATAAATAAATAAAAACCAGTAGTATAAGTATACAATTCTACACGTTTTATGTTTGATGTGTAAAAGCTTAAAAGAAACATCTAAGCTTCCTTATTTCCGATTATACATGTTAGTAATTGGAGAATATAAAATTGAAATACGAATTTTAAAATTCGATTCATTGGTCTCACTTTTTGGACACAGTAGTATATAATCTATTATTTTTAATTGAATAAAATTAATAATAAATGTCATCATTATCATCATAAGGGGACACAACAGCCCATGGTGGGCCAGGCCATCTGCTTGGTGGCAGATTTCTAGACAGTAGATGTTTCTTTTTATGGGGTAAAGTTGTCAGCCTTACGCTCAACGCTCTTTGCTGTATTAGACCGGGGCCTACAGCTTAAAAGTGGATTCCGAACCACTACAAACATCCATTACATCGCTGTGACTTGAACCCGAAACTTGTAGTGTGTGGAAGCGTTAGTCACTCGGCCATCAAGGCCCAAAAAGGAATTTAACCGTTTTAATTTCATAGCGTAAGAATATCCCGCTTTTATTAATATTTAAATAATAAGCAAGGTAAATAAAATAATAATCTCGATGTTAAATAAATGACCTTAGGGAAGATTTTTGAGTGTAACTATCACCTCACATTTGAATGTCATATTGGAGAAATCCCGGAATATTCCAAGTAGATGCCGTTGCGAAATACCTGTCACATTGTACATCGAATCTACCAGTTCTTCAAAACCGTGGCTAATACATGCCATTATGGAAAATCTGTCTACTTGTAATATCATATTCTATGTAGTGTATGTTTTTCTTATTATGTCATGACTGTAACATATGTTTAGTTCATTAGCTGGTAGGCGAGGAAGTTCTGCATTCCGGGAGGACTCTTAAGGGTATCTTCTCTGGAATGTCAACTGATAAACATCCGTCAAGTTGTCTAATTGTCAATGCGAGAACTTAATGTACACTGGTAGAATGTCCATCTGTTCTCCTTGTTTCTGAAAGTAATGCACACAGTCAGTAGATTAGAAACTCGGCCTTTCTGTAAGCTAATTACATACGTTACGTTACCTCTGGCTCATAAGGGACAACATACTCAGCCGTTTAGCATTGACTATATTATCTATTTATCTTAATAATAAAGAGTTAAAACGCGATATTGAAGATAATATAATATAAAAGGGAATAATAGTTATTTTTATATCTCAGAGACAGAAAAAAAATGAGTTATTTCTAGCTGTTGGCATGCAGTACACTCACTAGTTTGAAAAGAATCTCGGTGATTATGATAATTCGCATGTACATCATCTATTGTCTAGTGGGATATTTCAGTTTTACTTCTGAAAATTCTTCCGTATGTCTTTTTCCGATAACATTTCCTAGATATTTCCTGATTTCATTTCTTAGATAACATTAAACATTTTTATACTACTGTGTCCAAAAAGTAAGACCAATTTGAAATTTAAAATGCCACTGTCCTTGACATCTGTGGAAATTTGATGTCAACATATTCATTCATTAGTGTTTGAGTTACGCTTGGCTTTGTGAGACGCTAAAACTGATATCGACTATTATTGAAAATGCCGAATTCATTGAGCAAAGAACTTGCATTCAGTTTTTGTTTGTGGAAAACGTATAGAATGTTGCTGGAGGCATTCGGTGAGCATTCCTATATCGGAAAGAAATGTTTAGGAAGTGGTATAAACAGTTCAAAGAAGGCAGAGAACGCGTTGAAGACGAACAGTTCAAACTTATTCAATCCAGAATCCGTTTTCCACACCCCTGAAGTTTTTTCTTCTCCTGCACAGGAAGCTTCTTTTTTTGCAAAAGAAGAATGATACAACAAAACAGGAAAGGGAAGGGAGACGACATTGCGAAGATGCCTCCGTCTAAAGAAATATTGAAAAAGGGGGTGTCCGTAATAAGCAGCAGCTGTCAACCTCCCCCTGTTGGAGGAAGCGTAGGAGTGTGTAGGGACAGATGCTGCTGGAGTAACAGATGCACCAGCTGCTGTCCTCAGGTGAAATTTCAAACACCTTTTTTTTATCAATTTTAAGTATTTTGCTATTAATTTGCGCAGTTAGAGGGTTATTTGCAGTTCGAAAGGTTGATCTACTGTTTGAGGATTGTTTGGAAATTCACCAATTTCTTTGTTTCTCTTTAATTTGGTCTTGTTGGGAGAATTAGATATTTCATTTTACAAAAGCCTCAGATTTTTTTTTTTTTTTCACCTGTCTCTATTAATGTACTATAGGTGCACATGATCTAAGGGGAAGTGCAATGAATTTTTAACATGGATCGTCGTTATTTATACGTTTGTTATTGTTTGGATACATTTCTAGGAAGATTCGTCCCAAACAGCAACAGACATTTAGTAGAATGCAGCTTTACATTAGATACCTTGTTCAAATCCCTGACTTTCGGGGGGGAATTGTAATTCCCCCCGCCCCTTTTCACTTCCTACTATTAGCTCACACTCCCCTGTATACATCTTGTTCTCATTTTCAATCGTTCATAAAATACTTTTACTCCTCCACTCACGTTCAAATACATTTTTTTTTTTTTTTGAACTTGTAGTGGAAGACACTAGATGTTAATACAGTTTTTTCCAAATATTAATTCATTAATTTTAGTTTTCTTTTAGATTTAAGTTGCATATATCTATCAATAGATGGCGACAGATGTAAGAGGAAAATTTCAAATTCATTTGTAAAGGACTTTTCTGCAATAGAGTGAAAAAAAAATTGGAATTGACTTAAACATTTTTTTTTTTATATTACTTGTTTTTGTTGTTGTTAATTATAAAGATTAGATCTTTCACTTCCGAAAGGAGTTTTAAGTTTGTTTCTTCAGTCATTAGCGATCGATGTACAATGACATCATCACGAGTTATTAAAATACTAAATTCATGCATCCCAGAGAGTCACAATCTTCAATAGGTCCAGCCATATCTGTGCATATGTTAACGATATTGTGATCATTTCAAAACAAACAAACTTTGAAGGAAAGCTTTAAAGAATTGAAAAGCAATGCAAGTAACATTGGATTAGGGATCAATGAAAGTAAAACTTTATTTTAAAATTCTTGGCTTTGAACGTGATCGGTTTACCTTAAGAGCTGCATAGAAGAATTTATTAAAAAAAAATTTAACAACGAAAAAAAGTTGTAGATAATAAAAATTTAAATTTAATTGCAATAATAAGATTAGCCTGATGGCCGAGCTCTAGTGCCTCAGGTTTCGAGATCGAATTCCGGAGATGCCATGGACGTTTGTAGTGGTTCGAAACCCACTTTTAGCAGTAGGTCCCGGTCTAATAGAACTGTAGAGAGCTGACAACCCTACCCTGTCAAAATAAAAGCCTCCTGTCTGTCCTGCTGTCACGAAATCGGCCAGGAGGCACACGGCCTTGCCCCACCATAGGGCTGTTGCGCCACTGACGATGATGATGAATAAAAATGGAGTAGAATTTCTGTAGTAAAAATGTACACAAATGAAACATCAAACCTTTCACAATAATAATAATAATAATAATAATGATTGAGGATGAGTCATTAAAATAATATATGGAGACAATTAGAAGTCCATTGTACATGTTTTTAGAAATAACTACAAAATATAATAAATTCAACTTTAACATTAAAATTATTAATTTCAAAACAAAAATTAAACAATTTAATTTGCCAACCAAACAGGTAAGGAAGAAGAGAACGTTTATTACAGTGAAGAGAATTTTTAATATTTTAGTACTATAATACAAGTATATTGTACTTGATGTCCGAGTGATTTAAAATTTAATCCATTTTAATTTTCCCTCTTTGTCTAAAATCAAAGTCTACCATTTTCCCTCTTTATCTATACTTGTATTCTTCTTCTTCATTAACGCAGGCTGCCTGATGGCCTATTGGATGGCGCTCTGACCTTTGGTTCGACTCTCTGGGGTGCTCTGGATGCTTGTAGTGGCTCGGAATTCCCTTTAAAAAATAGGTGCTTATCCATTGTAATAAATCGGTCTAATATGACTGTTCGGCGCAGCGCCGACAGCCCTACCCAGTAAAAAAAGAAAACATCTCCTGCGCCAGTGATTGGTTTTGTTTTCCGCTGTACGGTCATTTTGTGCACACTTTAGGTTAATTAGACCGGGACCTACGGTTTTAAAGTGGATTCCGAATCACTCACAAACATCCATGCCACCGCCGGGATTCGAACCTGAAGAACCAAAGGCCCGAGCGCCAGCCAATTGGCCGTCAGGCAGTCTGAGCTAAGGAAGAAGAAGAATACAAGTATAGATAAAGAGGGAAAAATGGTAGACTTTGATTTTAGATAAAGGGGGAAAATTAAAATGGATAAGACGCAATAACCGAGTTGAAACCATTCGGTTTCAAATTCTACAGCATAGACAGGTAAAAAATATTCCAATAAAATAAATAAAAAGCCACCAAAGAGAGGTGCGGGTTGTGGCAGCAGAATGAAACAAACCAACGAAATATATCTGATTCATAAATCAGTGAAATTGGCCTTCAAGCCGCGCTAATCAGATACGAGTGAAAAATCAAAAACTTCTGTTAATGTTGCCCCGAAATCTCCAGCAGCGCCGAAATTTTCGTTTGCATCAACCCAGATGTCCTTAAAAGTCGAAAAAACAGCGGCTCATGAATTTGGTTCTCCGCGGGTAACCGAGTAATGAGTGCTTTTGTGTTCGAACGAAAACCACTCATTTCCTAAATAAGCCATCTCCATTTGCAAGTACTTAGGAGGTAAATACTCGGTTCATTTATTTCCTGTTATGATTGGAATCGTTGTTTGTGATATTCTTTCTTTATTTTATTTTATTTCTTTGCATGCTGTTTTATTAGATATTTAGGTGACACATTAAAAATTGGTTAGATTTTCTTCCAGATAAAAAACTTTTTTTTTTTTTTAAATCTTTTCATTTTTTGATGTTCTGGGCGTTCGTCACTGAAATTCAAGACTGAAAGATCTACTGAAATCCAAGTTTTAGTCTAAAAATTCTAAAACAATAAATTTAATATCAGATTCATGTTGTCGTTGTGTCAAATCCTGAGTGTCCTGCAGTGAGAGACAAACATCCCATGAGTAATCTACTCATGGATGTATGCACAAAGGGGCAGCTTCTGTTGTGATGGAGCACCCGTAGGTAAAAGTCTGACTTGGGTCCATGTCACTGAAGAACGAGAACAATGCCTTCCGGGCGGACTTTTATAGGAACTACCTCGCATTTGCGTATCGTATGGAAGGAAAACCGGAAAACTGCCCCCAAATAGTCCGATTTACGAGACAAGATGTTGTACAACACAAACGCCATCGAGTCTCCCCATTTTTGAAACAGTGTCTGCAACAATGCCGCCGGTGGATTGAATCTCAACTGTCAGCAACAATGCACGCTGCTACTGAGCCTACCATGATTGGTAGGAATTCATCATTGTTTTCAAAATAAATATATTACAACACTTTGATCAATAAAGCTTGGCATAATACTAAGTTATCAATAGGTTCTATGTATTATTTGAACCAGAGTTAAATTAAAAAAAAAAAAAAAGCTAACAACACCATTGCTGTATGTTTCCCCTATCAATAGTTAGCTTCGGGAGTTACCTACGTAAATTATTTTTCTGCATGTATGTTTATCTGTGGGCTTTTTGTTTCATTTATATATACCACCTATGGACGATGAAGAAAGGGCATCGCCTTCAAAAGGAACTGCTTTTCATTTGCGTGTCGTATACCACTATCAGGCAGCCTGATTGCTGATGATATATAAGATGCTCTCACATACTAATACACTCGCTACCAAATCTTCTCATTCCTGAAATCAGTGATTGAAACGGATTTGCATGTTGCAGGTTGTTATGCTCAAAACGATTTAACCGTACGGTAAATTAAATTTTTTTAGTAAAGTATTTTCATGACTAATAAATTACAGTTTAAATGATTGCAACAAATGATAACGAATTTTGAATTTTTTTGATCAAATAGTTAAAATTTTTCCAATATTCTGAATAGATAATCATTTTTAAAGCAATGTCATTTCATGAAATAATAATATATTAATATAAATACGAAACAGAAAAAAAAAATATTACAGATAATCATAAACAATAAATTGATCAATCTGATCTGTCAATCCTGTTCTGATCAATCCTGATCTAAATGGTGATCTTTGAGATGTGGATTTCACATGGGAGGACTAAACATTTACAATGTGAAGAAAAATAAATGCCAACCTCGCCAAGACTGAATGTTAATCTTTCTTCATTCATTCCCATTGACGACAGAAGTTCTCTGGTCAATGGATGCGTAAAAAAAGTAGGGCGGGAAAACTTTTGTTTATTTATCCTTCTTTCACTGGATCACCGTCCCCTCCCTGGAGACAGGAAGTTCACAGGAAGATTACGTAGGGAAAGAAGACCCTCGGGTCAGAGGGGTCGTCAAATCCCGTGGAATTCTTGACCAAGCCTTTCGAACAACATGGCGGGAAAAATGGTACCATAAAACTTTCGTATTGGAAAAAGGAATTAGAAGCTGGTACATGACACAAAATCAATATGGATTACATTTTGTGTTTTTATTATGAATTTTTAATACCTGTGTCTATTCAATTTTATTTTTCTGACATCCCTTTTTTTCAGAAGTGGACGAAACTTTCAGTAGCTAATTTCAAGGTCACACAGTTTTTAAAGGGAGGGGAAAATCTTAGTTTCCATTCTAAAAATAATTTACCAAGAATTGTGACTTATGGGTAAATCAGTGATGGCAAAACTAGGACCTACTTGTCAGACACTAACCTACGTAGTTAATTTAAACGTTATCCTACGTAGTTATTTTTTATGACACCTTGGTTGATTTTTATTAACTTATTTTTTATATCATAAACGAGAGAACAAAAGATCGAAAATATTAAAAAAAAATGAAGTTTAAACATGTTAAGTTAAACGATTTCATAAAAAGAATATGCATATTAGGGGACCTGATAGTCGAGTGTCTGGCGGTCGGTGCCACAGGTTTCGGAACCGAATCCCAGTGGTACCATGGATATTTGTATTGATTTGGAATCCACTTTAAATAGTAGCTCCCGATGTAATATTACTGTTATGCGTAGGGCTGACAAACCTATACCGTAAAAAGAAAAATTTCATGGCTCGGAATCTACGAGTTGACGTAAGAACTTGGCCCACCATGGGGCTATTGCTCCATTGATGTATATCAAATACATTAATAAGGAATTTCTTTTTAAAATTATCGTATTTTCATCATCCTCATAGCTGGTTCAACAGCATGTTGTGGGCCTTCTTTAAAAGATCCAGCCAGGCTGTTCTCCTCTTGGCCTTGGATCTCCAGTTTTTGATCTTAATAACATTAAAATCAGAGTCTATTGGCTGAGTCTATTAAAAGCAGAGTCTATTGGCCAATCTCTTTTTTATTATCGTATTTTATATAAAAATATTTTTAGTTGTAGCCCTGTATTATGTTGGCGGTTAAAATAATAATAATAATAAATAATACAAGCACCAGACCCTATCAAACAGAATGGCTTGATAAATAGGTTATGATTGAAAAGAATAAAACGTTTGTCTAACAGTAATTTGTATCGAAAAATCACTTCAGTCATTTTGAAAAGTTGTATTCAAATATTGACTTCTTAACAGACGAAAAAAAGGAGAAGAAACTTTTCTACAAATAAAAAACAGAATCATTCACAAACTAGTATTTTAAAAACTTTTTTTAATTCCAAAAATATTACATTATACCTAATCGCACTGAGAGTTTTTTTTTTTTCCGATCTTCTTGCTTTAATTGTTATATTATATATTTATATACAAGAAATATTTTTCTAATTATTTCTGTAATATAAATTTTATTTTTCTATCTTTTTTAAAACTAAGCAATCGCAAGTTAAGCAAATTTTCTAAT
Organism: Caerostris extrusa; assembly: GCA_021605095.1. Classification (NCBI taxonomy): domain Eukaryota; kingdom Metazoa; phylum Arthropoda; class Arachnida; order Araneae; family Araneidae; genus Caerostris; species Caerostris extrusa. The sequence goes on from BPLR01012658.1 coordinate 40,860, forward strand.
TAATTTAAGATGTGGATATATATTTAAGACCACATTGGAACCCGGCAATCGGTACGCTCATTGCCCTTGGTGCGGTAATTTATGGCATTAACCCACTAATATCAATTCTTTGACATCGACTTTTAATTATCTTATGCAATAGTAAAAATTTGGAAAGCAGAAATGGAACACAAACCGTTTTTAGAAGATCTTAAAAGAATGAGAACACCAGCGTCTCTCCCAAAAAGAGGGCGAAATTTTCTGTTAACAAATTTTTTGTATTTCCAAGTTATTGGTACTCTTTTCATCACACCTTCCTCAATATCCAAGTAACGTCATTAACTTAGTGACGCACGGGCTAAAATTAAAATAAAATAATGAACGAAATTTGACCCACTTCTCAAAAAGTTCCATCGTGTGCTTTTTTTTTTTCATCACTTTTGAATCATTCCCGGTAGATATTTAATACATTTTTTTTTTTTTTTTACTATAATTTTGAATTAGATTAAAAATTATATGTTGCCACATGAACTGCCGGATTTTTTTTTTTTTTCTTCTAATTTTAGCAATTTACCTGTTGATTCTAAAAAGCACTGATACAGTTGACATAGTGTTTAGTATATCAATATTTAAATTGCATGAAAAACAAGTCATAAATTCTTTACATATATTATTAAATTATGCATATTTATCTATGGCATGAATGAATTATGTTTAATGTCATTTAAATCAAGACATGATTTCCCGGGTGTGATGTACCCATTTACCTCATATACCCACTAGATAAAAATGATGCAAAGCTAATTAAGCAAACCATAATGATTGTGCCTTTTTTCTCATGTAGTGCGACATTAATAAGTCTGCTTTTGTCCAGCAAACAAAAATAGTTAAATCAATGCACTGAAAATAATGATAAATATTTGAAAAAATTATGCAAATAGCCATCAATGAAAGATATTAATTTCAACTGTAAGTTTGCGTCCATCCATCTAGTTATTTGAATGGAGTTTATTTTGTATAGACTTTCTATTAAAATCAATAACAAGCAAAATATAAGAGTTAACGATTTTGAACTCAATAGCTTTGAAACTTACTTGAAATGTGTCTTGATTTTTGAATCTGTCTTGCCCCCTAATTCATTGGCACTCGCTATAGTTCCTGTTTAAAAAAATAATAAATTACTATCATTTTTCCTAAATGTAATCTTTTTCTGCAACTTGTTTATATCTGGTGCAAATGGGATTTATTGAGTTCAAATTGTTTTGATGTCTCATTCTTTGACACATTTGTTGAGTTTCTGATGTGCAGGAGAGCTTACATTCCAATTCACTGGGGGTACCCATTACTGTCCTGACTTCAGAAACGAAGAGATTGGATGGAGACAGGTATAATAAATACATGCGTTTAGCATCCACCTGCCTGGTTCAAGATTTTTGCGGATTCTGTCATAGACGGTTCCGGCCTGATAGCCAATTAACTAGCGCTCTAGCCGTTGGTACCATAGGCTTCAGGTTCGATTCCCGGTGGTGACATGGATGTTTGTCAGTGATTCGGAATACGTGTTAAACTGTAGGTCCCGGTCTAATTAACCCAAAGTGTGCGGATAATGGCCATAGAGCGTCAAACCAAACCTAGACTGTTTTGGTCTATTTTATAGCATTATGAACACTTCAATCAATTTTTTTAATTGCATAACAATGAAATAGTAATTTATTTCTAATCGTAAACAAACTTCTGAGTTGAAACAAATCAATAAAATAATAAAACTTTTCGATGGAATGTAAACAAAGAGTATGTGATATTGCACTAATTTAAAATGTTTTGTTTCTAATGCAGCTGGCAATACAGAAGTTAATCCTTATGCCATAAGGAAGGGCTGCACCACTGTTACTCATTTATCACTACCCAGGGGCACGTGTAGCTTTGAAGATAAGCTACGGACGCGAGTAACACTACCCCCGCAACGCTCTACGATCCCATTAGACCGAGGCCTACGGTTTAAAGTGGATCCCGAACCCCTACAAACATCCATGGCATCACTGGGATTCGAACCCGAGACTTTTGGTACCGAGAGAAAGAGCGCTAGCCACTCGGTCATCAGGCCCCATATATAGTTTGTATTAGTATTCATATACCTTTTGAGGCATCATAACAGAAGCAACGTTTTGGGAGGGTGAGGACATTTATTTATTAACGCTAATTATCATGTAAACACTTCAAATGAACTTTTAATTACATAACAATCAAATATTCATTTAATTTTAATCGTAAAAACAAACTTCTGAGTCGAAACAAATCAATAAAATAATAAAAAAATTCCATGGAATGTACATAACGAGTAAGTGAGGTTGCACTAATTTAAAATTATTAATTAAAAATTTTAATTACCTTTAAAAAATGTACGGAAACGGCGTATGTTTACAGAAATGTTTCATATTTTAACGAACTATTTTTTAATGTAAAGGGAAGGTTGGAGGGAGAAGTATGACGAATTTCCTTCCAACCATCCTATTTTTTCCTCTTTTTTTTTTTCTCTCGATGGAGACAGAAATTGTTGCTTTAAGGGCCCGAAAATAACATGTATGGGTGCCACGGGGACCTCCACTGCGAGGCCGTGTTTACACCAAAAGATCACACGTGCGGATTCGACACTTGCACGCCACGTGGAAAAAGTGCGCTTATATGGCACTGCAGAAAACTGCTGCTACTGTTGGGTAGAGAGGGAAACATATTTGATTTATTTCTTCGACCGACACACAGGCTTTGTTTTAGTTTCTCATGCTATGCGCATAGCAGAATCACGAAATTTATTATTATTAAAAAATCTTCTTTTACCATTTCGTCACAGAAGATGATTTAAATGTTCCACACAAATAAACAATTGAATACAAGCAGAAAAGCAACTATTTCTTTAATGGTTTGTCGCTCTACGGTCATCTTGTGTGGGCTAAACAGACTGGGACCTACAGTTTAACGTGGATTCCAAATGACTAACAAACCAGGATTCGAACCTGAAGCCTGTAGTACCAATGGCCAGAGCCCTAGCCACTTGACCATCAGGCCGCTATTTCTTGAATGGAGAATTTCTTGGTAATGCATCAAGTTTTAAAACTGCTTGTCCATTACAATGGCATTAAAATGTTTGATTATCTTTTCCAGTAGATAGTTAAATATTTGTTATTTATGTGTCATAAATTTTCAATATATCTATTAATTATTATGCTACGATTGTTAGTTTACTTTAAAAAATTTAAAATTATTTTTTAAATTCCTTTTATTTATTTCCTTTATTTCCTTTTATTTCTTTCCCTGTTTTTCCTAAAAAAAAATTTTTTTTTTTTTACCCATAAAATTATGGGTATTGTTTTGGAGAGCAGGGTTTTTCGTTTCCTTTATCACTTTCAAAGTTTCTTATAGGTTTATTATTATTATTATTAATTTTTAATTTCCAATTAAAAAAATTTCTTTTTTTTAAATTATTTTTTATTAAAAAATTACTTTCCTTTTTTTTTTAATTTTTTTTTTTCTTAAAAAAGCTACTTTAATTTCCAATAAACTATTTTTATTGGTTTATTTAAATTTCCTTCACGAGTTTTTTTTTTTTTTTTCAACATGATATTTAAAAAAAATTTCACAAGCTTTTTTATACCTATTATTTATTTGAATTTTTTACAATCTAATAATTACATAATTAATTAGCTTATAAAAAATAAGCTAATAATTACATAATTAAATTAGCCTAGAAAATAATAAGTTAATAATTACATAATTAAATAATGTAAAATTGTTCGAAATGATCGTCTGGTGAAAGCAAAGACACTTTTACTTTAAAATGAAAACGACATTTTTCAAAAAATTAGAATCCTTCGAAATTCTATAGTTGTCTTTTAGGGGGAAGGGGTTTCCCTAATCCTTTTTTTAATTTCCGTTATATGTTTCTTGTTCTTACATTAAATTTTAAATTTTATAGGTAACTTATATATCTATCCAGCAGATTTATATATATATATATATATATATATATTATATATATTATTATTATTATCATTATTTTTACAAACGAATGGATGGCCGATGAATAAAGAGTAATGCCTCGGTATTAGACTTTTAAAGGCATCTGTTTTCGTGCTTGCTTATTCTATAAAAGACAACTCTGAAACCTTCCAGCAGACAGCCTGAGTGTTGATGCGAGACTCTTATATATGCTGCTGCCAATCAACATCCAGTCTCTTCGTTTCTCGAAGAATTGTTTCTCGAACGTTATCAGTGCATTGTTCCTTGAGACCTCGTGCCCATTAAACATGCATTATTGCTATGCAATGATGAAAAAAGTAATATATAAAAAAAAAATTTTAAGTCAATTCCTACTTTTTTTTCACTCTATTGCAGAAAGTCCTTTATAAATAATTTTCTTTCATTTTCATATGTTTATCTGGCGCTCTGTTGGTAGATATATGCAACTTAAATCTTAAAAACCTAAAAATGAATTAATTAAATTGAATGAATGAATTAATATTTGAAAACTGCATTAACATCCAGTGTCATCCACTGCAAGTTTAAAAAAAAATGTATTTGAACTTGAGTGGAGGAATAAAAAGTATTTTATGTAGGATTGAAAATTGGAACAAGATATATATAGGGAGAGTGGGAACTAATAGAAGGAATTAAAAAAGAGCAGACGTTACTGATTTTTTCCTTTGCTAAATGGTAAAGTAAAGTAAAATGGGTAAGGGCCACTGCCACCTGTGATAATAAAATAAATCAACTCATCATTGATGCCCTTTTGTAATTCCCATCATCCATTCGTTGTATTTAGATAAGAACTTAATCCAGCTCTCAATGAATCTCAGCAACACAAGATACAAATCCGAGTAGCACAAGGTATTTTAACCGGCTATTGGAAAAGTATGCGGTATCGGCATTCAATCGATAAGATTATCAAAATATTTGGTATTAGAAAATTTAATAATAGCGTTATCTTAAACATAACCTTCAATCGTGTTCAAGGGATTTGCGACGAGAAATAGGAGATAAGAAATCTTATCTGATCTGATGACTCATAGTGCATGTTAAATATTTCCACGCCAAAAAGGGTTCATTTAACCAAAACTTTTCACACCGTAATATTTCAGATAGTAAAAGGTTATTGAATCTTGCGATTTTACTTGGCAACTTTATGAAATGCTTAGCCAATGATGAAACTCAGTTGATATTTCTTGTAAAATTGTACGGAATTTGTAAATATTTTTGAGTTTTTTTTCCCCTGGTTTCATTCAAGAATATTTGGAAAAATATTGAACTATTGAATTGTTGTGGCCGAGTGGAATATGTAGGGGACTCATATTTCACGTAACAGTCCACTGATGGCCGATAAGAACAGAACATTGTCTTCCGGAAAAATTTCAGGAGTGATGGAATGAAGGAAAAATCCTGAAAAATTTATCTTCCACTCTGCATTTATGTGCGGCCTGATGGTCCAAATGGATAGCGCTCTGGCCTTTGGTACTACAGGCTTCAGGTTCGAATCCTGGTCGTGGCACAGATATTTGTGAGTGGTTCGGAATCCATGTTAAACTGCAGGTCCCGGTCTAATTAGCCTAAAGTGTGCACAAGATGACCGTACCACGACAAACACAACCAAACGGCATTTATGCGGAAGAGAAGGTTCATGTCGGGTACTTGAGGAAATCCACTATACATCCTGGGCTCATGGCCCAATGGAAAAGTGAGAAATTAACGCTCAGGAGGGCTGAGGTGCAAATCCGCTGGCGGCATTGTTATAGTCCCTATTTTCGAAAACGAGTAGACTCGATGACGATTGTGATAATGTGTTAACCACATTGCCTGATGGGAGTTTTCTGTGTTTTCTCCAATACGACACGCTCCTACAGGGAAGTTACCCTCAAAAGCAGTTGATGAATGTTCGTAGTCGACATGAGGCCAACTGATATTCTTAACTGGTAGGGATTCACATGTTCTAGGCACCAGAGTAAAATGCGGTAAAAAAAAAAAAAAAAAAAAAAAGAAAGAAAGAATTTCTTCTGATTATCGATACGTCACGTTTTACACAAGTTGTCACAATTGCTATCGAGTCTCCTGGTTTATGGAAGAAGAAGCAGCAAAGGACGTAGCCAGTAAATTTGAATTCGAACGCACGTTACTACTGAGCCTTGATTCGTGTCAAACCAACACACACTCACTCGATAAGAACAGAACACGGTGCCAACACACACTCACTCTTTTGATGACACTAATTATCACTCACTAATTTTCTATGGATACCAATTTTCACAAGTCGTATCTGCTGTTGTCTCTTGGGTATAACTCAGATCTAGGGGGATATGTTGCAGGAATTGATTTCAATGATGTTTTCTATTCTGAGAGGGGGAGAGGCTTCTGGTATGCAAAAAAAATATTTGAGTTATTCTCTAATGAAAATAGTGATTAAATTTTCTCATTATTAACAAGGGTTTGGCGTTATTAAAAACTTAATTGTTAATGGTTGGGCCTTCTTCCAAAATCGGAGCCTATTTCACGAATTAAAAACGTATTTTCATGACAAACAAATGCAATGGTGTATCAGGCAATACAATATGAATTTATATTTTCTAAATATAATAATTTTTACCATTAATAATAAGATGGAACATCAGACAAGAAAAATCCCCCGAATTTGACGATGTGAATTAAAGGCGCTGTGCACGATGATTTGGGAAGGATGATTAGTTTATTTCAAATATTTAAATTTTATTCAATATTTACTACAATAGATTTTATATCTAAAATATATTTCAAATTATTAAATATACTAACCTTTAATTTCTCTCTTTTTTTTTGTTTTTACACAGAGCTCGTGCTCTTTAACTTAATTCCTTTTTAAAATTTAAACTTTGGTTAAATTATAATTATGTAAATTTAAAATTACACGGAGGTGCAGGGTTTTGGAACCTTTACTTTACTTGGGGAAAATTTTCAGGAGTGATGTCGTGCGGGAGAAAAAAAATGGATCTCCCATGCCTCATTTATGTGGGAGAGAAGGTTTATATCCAGTACTCAAGGAAATCCACTTAGCATCCAGGGTTCTTGGCCCAATGGTAAAGTGCGCAATTGATGTGCAGAAAGGTTAAGGTTCAAATCCACTGACAGCATTGTTATAGTCCCTGCTTTCGAAAACGAGGAGACTCGATAATGATTGTGACAATTTGACAATTAACAAGATTGCATGGTGAGAGTTTTCCGGTTTTCTCTCATACGACACGCTCATGCAGTGCAGTTATCCTTAAAAGTCCTTTCGGAAGGCACTGTTCTGCCCTCAACACCAGTCGGTGGATTGTTCATGGTTTACATGAGGTCAACCGATGTTCCTTACTGGTAGGAAGCTACATAGTTCCAGGCACCAGAGTAAGGTGAGGTAAAAAAAAAAAGCCTTCTGATTATCGATACGTGACGTTTTTATACAAGTTGTCACAATTGATATCGAGTCTCCTGGTGTATGGAGGGACCTGATGTTCGAGTGGCTATCGCCTGGTACCACAGGTTTCGGGTTCGTGTCCCGGCGGTGAAATGGATGTTTGTTGGTGGTTCGAATCCACGTTAAACTGTAGGTCCCGGTCTGTTCAGCCCAAAATGTGCACAAGATGGCAGTAGGGCAACAAACCAAACCACACCTGGTTTATGGAAGAAGAGGCAGAAACGGACGCAGCCAGTAAATTCGAATTTGAACACACGCTACTACTAAACCTCGATTTAGGGGAATCACTGCTTTAAATAATAAAATGCAGTGCCCTATCAGGAATCTTTTATTAATGAATCATGTCTTGGGTTTCCTTTACGGTGCCAACACACGCTCACTCTTTTCATGTCGACGGGACCGTGGCAACGCAGAGGGCCAGCTGGGCAACTCAGCCGGCGGCCCTGAGAGTGCCTGCGAAATAGATTTCATCGCGCCCATTCTCCCAATTGACAAACAGCCCTCGCTGATAGCCACCTCCCCCACCCGCCGGACCGCTTGTTTACGAGTCCGACCGCGAATGGCTTTTCCATCAAGTACGTTTCCATCCCACATATTACGTACTACTAGCGCCCCTTTCCCCTACCAGTAGTACTTGAAATAGTATACGAAACATCCATTCTATACAATACATATTTTATAATTGGTTACACTTACATGTTATTAAATGATTCATAAATAAAAAAAATAGTTTTGTGCAATAATAAATGATTAAGATAAATTTTTCAAAATTTATCTTTCGAGTGCTAGCCGCTCGGCCATTCAGGCACGCGTTAATGAATTTACAGTGTGGAAAATTTGGTGTGGTACAACCTAGCAAATGCTGAATCTGCTACTTATCAGCAGGTTTTGGGTATAATGACCTCTAATCAAAATGACCGGCGTTTGAATACAAGAACAACAATTAAAAAATGTGCAATACATCACACGAGGCGCAATTTTTTTTTAAACATCATTAAGAAAATAGATGACTTCCCTTCCGAGCAACAACGATACTGAAAACTAGATAGGATCATTTTTTTTTTCTTTTACTTCTTTTTTCCTCTCTTTTACTCAGTCATAGAAAAAGCCCTGAAATGATATTTTTTCCACTTTCATGGTAAAGCGCATTAAAATATCAATTATTTTCTGCAAATCTAAAAATTTGTAGCTGGCATCCGTGAAAAGCGACAGAAAGAAGTCTGTGTACACTAAAAACGGTCAAGTAGCTCCTGTACCTACTAATGAGTCAACTTTACACCAGTTAAGTATTATTACACCAACAAAAACTTTACTATTTATTATTTTTAATACGTGCGCGACGAACAAGGACTCTTTAAGATGAGCAAACCGGAAGACCGTCTTCAAGTGGCAAAGTGTTGAAAAAAGACTTCGGATTCGGGAAAGGCACTTTTGACAAGGATTTTCGGCGCAAAAACAAATTTGTTTTTCAATTTTTTTCCCCCTTTTGGTTAGATAAGAATGTTAAGCAGAAGGATGTAATGCTAATCTTTGTTGGGAATGATATCATTCCGTCTCACTTTAGCGTGTTTAGAAACATTAAAAAAAAAAAAAAAAAATTGTGAAAGTAAGATTTTTTAAACTTGACACGCTTCGCAGACAATTTTCTGTCGTCAGTTTCATTTTTCTAAGTTAGAAGATATAATCTGACATAGATGTAGCATTTTTTTTTTCAAAAACATTTTTTACTTGATATGGCCTCGTTGTTTCTTAGTTATACATTTGAAACAAGAAAAGAAGAAAATGTAGAAGAAAATGAGAAAAAAAAATCCATCACGATGCGATGAGACGAGGACATTTAACAATGTAATGCTAGCAACATTGCGGTGTAAATACTGTGGAGTTTCATTATTTTTCACTTGCTTGATATCCAACTGGGGTTGGATTCAAAATGGAGGTGTGTGGTTCAAAGCCATCAAATTTGATTCAAATATGAATTCTCGATCATAATTTGATATAAAATCGTTAATAAAAAATGGAAAAAAAGTTTGAAAGAATGGTCTGTGTTAACTTTTTGATGTAAAATACATGCATGTTCTGTTCAATACAAGAATGTTTCTGTCTGTCCAATTTGTGGCCTAGTGGCAACATGGCTTGCTGGTGAGCATTAGGGCGGAGTTTCCATCCGCTGGCAGCTTTGTTGCAGACACTGTTTCAAAAAACGAGGAGTCTCAACGGCGTTTGGGTTGTTCAGTATTCTTGCCTCTTTAGTCGGTCTACCTGGTGGGAGTTCCCGGGTTCTCTCCCATACGATATGCAAATGCGGGGTAGTTCCACTAAAAAGTCCTTTCGGAAAGCACTGCTCTCCTTCTTCAGAATCAGACCTCTACCTACGGGTGCTCCATTGCAACAGAAGCTGTTCCACCAATTCCTTCTTTCCATGAACAACACGAGTTCTTGGATTTGATCTAGATGCTGTAAGGACCAAGTAGGATAAGAAATAACAACATGTTTCTGTCTAACGCAAACTTCCTACAGGAGTTTTGAGAAGTAAAAAAATGTACGCCCAACAAATAAAAATATTAAAGTTTTTAAAAGCAAGTATCATTTTATTCAATTTGTATGTGCTTGTCGTGTTTTTTTTACAGATTTACAAGAATTAATAAGAATTTTAAATATATTTTCTTCAAAAGTGCTGAATCTATACTATTTAGTTACCTCTATTAAAAACAGAAGCAACCTGATAAGTAGTGGACTTTCTTTTCAAAATAAGGGATCTTTGAAACACCGAAAAGAAGTGAAAAGTTTTTGAAGCGAAATCTTCCATATACGAGCATCTGCCGCGGATGGATACGATAAATAACTTGGCCGTGCAATCCTTCCGTTGATTTCGAGTTAAACGCCTGCTTTCAGGTAGCTCATTTTAAAGTGTGATAACAAAAAGGGGAGCTCTTTGTGGTATAATTGGTTAATGCTAAATCTGCTATATATATATATATATAAGTAAATATGCTGATTAATGACCTCCACTTGAAATGTCCTCAAAAACGATTACTTAATAATTCTCTCCGAATATATATATAACATGGATAAAACATTTATACATGTGATACATTACATTGTTTACACATTTTTTAATCATTAATTACTTTTCAATCTGAGATAGAATATCAAAATGAAATCATCCCCGAGATCCAAAAGAGAATTATTGCTGCCAATCGCTGTCTATTTGGTCTTAGAAGCCAATTAAGATCCCACCTGATCAAAAGAAGAACTAAAATTTTACTGTACAAAACTCTCACAAGACCAGTATTAACATATGTATCTGAAACACGGTTACTAACAGCAAGAAAGAAAAGAGAAAATGTTCCAATCTTTGAAAGAAAAGTGCTACGAACTATTTTTGGTGGTATCAATGACAATGGAAATTGGCGAAGAAGCTACAATTTTGAATTTTACAAACTTTTAGAGATACTGACATTCTAAAATTTGTTAAGCTAAACAGAATGAGATGGGCCGGTCATCTCATCAGAATGGAAAGTGATAGAGCTGCTTTGAAAGTTTTCAATGCAATCCCTTTTGGACAACGACCCAGGGGAAGACCGAAAAAGAGATCGGTCGACTGTTTAGACTCTGACTTTAATGTTATTAAGATAAAAAAAAACTGGAGGCCCACGGCCAAGAGGAGAACAACCTGGCTGGATCTTTTAAAGAAGGCCTAGGTCCACAACGGCTGTCGAGACAGTTAAGATGATGATGAATTGCTTTTCAAAAAAATTTTTAATCTTTTCTTCTACATGAATCAATTGTTGTTGTTTCTTATCTCAGTTGGTCGACAGCAACATCTAGACTAAATCCGTAAACCTGTGTGTTCTCATGGAAGGATGGAAAGGGAGCAGCTTCTGTTGTAATGGAGCAATCCATAGGCAGAAGTCTGACTTGGCTTCATGTCGCCGAAGAACGACGACAGTGCCTTCAGGGAGGTCTTTTGGGGAACTACTCCATGTTTGCCTATCATACGAGAGAAAACTTCTACCAGGTAGTCCGACTCATGAGGCAATATGTTGAACATCACAAGCGCCATCGAGACTCCTCGTTTTTCGAAATAGCGTCTACAACAAAGCCATCAGCGGATTGAATCTTCTCCCTAATGCACTCCCCCTCCTTCCGATGCAATCCCCTACACAACCACACAATAACATTCATAACTGTCACAAAAATTTTTCAGAATCTAAAGAAATTTTGACTATATGTTTGGATTGATTTTATGTATGCATTGAAGTTAATCCTTGCATACATATGATATGATATGATACATTGGATTTTGTTATGGATTGAGGTTAATATATTCATTAAGAGATGAGTTACTGGAATTTTTTTATTTCTTATATTTTTGCTCTGAAGGACTCGATGGGTTGACATTCTAGTGTCATTATTTGAATTCTAAGCGTGCATAACAGATATATGACTACATGTATGGAAGTCAATGTAATATATTTTACATATTCTTTGTTAATGTGTTTACGTAGAATAAAAAAAAAAAAATATGTATGCATTTAGGTTACGAATAAATTCAGTGAAAGAATGCCATTTTTAGTAAAAATATTATTACTTTTATTTCTTTCTTTCTTGCTCTGAATGACTCGAAGGGTTGTCATCATCATAATAGTATCATACTTTGAGTTCAATGCATGCAAAATAAATTTATGTCTACATGTATGCAAGTCAATGCAATGTATTTATGCGTATTCTTTTAGTTAGTATGTTTACGTAGAATCCAAAAATATTATGAATCATTCACTATCATTCTTTGAATTCAATGCATAATAGATATATGTCTACATGTATGGAAGTCAATGTAATGTATTTTGCATATTCTTTTAGTTAAATGTACTTTCGTAGAATAAAAAAATATGCTTTTTATTAATTTCTAAGAAAAATATTCATGTATATGTTTTTAATGTTGCAATCGAATTTAACAATAGCAGCAAAAACATTTCCATCTGAACATCGACAGTACGCTTAATTTTATTTTTAACACGATATTTGTTGATGAAAAGAATGCTTATACTATTATAAAAATACTCTAACAGTAGTTAATGTATCTTTCCGATCAGTATCCAGTGCTCAGTATGTAAACGGGTAAGTAGAGTAGAAATTGAACAATCTCTGCATAAAGCAAAATATCAGATAACAATCGAGATACCAAATATTCTAGATATCCCTTATCAATCAAGATTCTATCGATAAGTCGGCTGGTTTCAGATTATCTTTTCCACCACTCAGGTATCAAAGGAGGTTGAAAATGGTAAAAATTGGCGACTTTTTCAAGATTCGCCATAAAAAAAGCAATAAGTCGCCAACATCGGAAGCCATCGGGATGGTAATGGAAGTCGGGGGAGCCTATAGGATCGTCGGGAGCGTTCATCCATCCCTCAGCCCAGTTCCTTATGAGACGCCGCTGAGGGAAGTGTGATTCAAGCAGTGATTCTCTTAACCACAGATTTGCGCAAAAGGATTTTTATTTCGTTACGTCTTCAGAGTTACTCAAGCAATAGTGCGTATTGAAAGTAAGTGTAATGTTTTTAGTGTGATGTAAACTGTTATTCATATTCATTATTATTATTTTTTTTTCATTGATGTGATGGAATTGGACCTGCGTTTTAAAGTCGCTAGGTATTTAAGAATGTTTTTTAATTTTGTAAATCGAATTGGGTGTGTGATTTTAGTGATTGGATGTGATTTAACAAAATTGCCAAAACAACGGCCAAATTTAAATTGAAAATAATTTAAACTTGTTTTTAAAAAAGTATTTTAGTGATTAAGAAAACAAAAATTATCTCTATTTCTTATTCCTTTAAAAAGTAAAATTAAATATTTTTCTCAATCAAATAGAATTAGAATTGAAATCATCGTTCATTTAAATATATTTATGATCGTTTAAATTGTTAAAAAATAATACCTGATCAGAAATTGATTGCTGACTGGCGATATTTTGATAGTATTGGAAATAATGTTTCTATTTTCTATGCACCTTTTTTCTTGGGTTTCAAGAAACGTAAATATGAGTTTAAACATATCAGGTATATATGTTCATTTCAATTTTTTTTTTTTTTTAAATGAAAATCAACAGAAAGTATGTTTTGAAAAAAATTAAGTAATTAAAAACTTTATTATCCATATCCATTGCTTAAATTTTGAAATAAATTTAAATTTTGTAATTTTAAAAGTCAGCATTTGTAAGTTAAAAGAGAAAATTTAAAAAAAGTAATATTTGCTCGTTTATTTAATAGCATAACAATTTGTTAATGAGGTAATAAATAAATTTATAAATTGATAATGCTTTAAACAAAACAAAAAACAGATTTAAATTCTTAAATAAATAAATATAAAGAAAATTTAAAAGTTATTCATTGGTTTTCAGAAATAATGTTTACCATTTAAATTTTGTTCAAGAAACTTTTCTACGTAGAAATATTAGTGAACGTCGGTTTTAAATTTCTAATTTAACAAACTGATTACATTTTGGTATCAAAAGTCGCATATTTATAGTCTATTCAAGTGTGATATTTTTCTTTTTTTTTTTAATATAATTGTAATTTGAATGAAGACACATCACGGTGAACGGTCTTAAATATCCAAGTTATTTATCTTTCGCATTTCTTGCTATGAATTTTAAAATCTAACAAATTCAGTAAAAGCTGATCTTGCAGTTATTTGAGACGTATTGTAACAAATATACACTGTATGCAGTAAAGCTGCCATTATTTATTTAATGATTCTTATATGTGTGTGCGGCTGAAAATTCGATATACTCACTAGCATTACATGAAATCAACGATATTTATTTTATGTAGATGGGTGGTCCTTTTATTTTGCTTATGGACAAACAATCCACCGATTAGCTATGGGGAGGGGGAGAGATTGCCATCTGGATGGAATCTGAAAGATGACAGCCTTGCATTTCCATGTCGTAGGGTGAAAATTCGGAAAATCCCCAAGTAACTTGAATGTCAATGAAAAATGCTAACTGGCACTGTTCAATGGCTCGTTTCTGAAAGAAGTGAATGAAATGTCACTGACAGCGAATTCGGACCGTATATTACCACTGCGACTATTTTGGACCGCATATTCCTACACATATTACCACCAGGACTCCAACATACATGTTTACGTCCTCCAATATATGTGAGATATTGTCCAATTATATAGGTTTATAATGTCCTCCAATATGAGTTTATGAATGAAAAGTTTGTGTTTTCTGGGCTTTTTATAGTGTTCATATTGGGTTGTTGATAAGATAAAAACTCCACGAATGGTGTCTTAATTTCTGTTTAATTATTTATTTATTTTTCCGATTCTTACCTATTTTTTATATTTTGAATTGAATGTTCATATTAATTTTTTTTAACCATTTCTGTATGCCAAAGCTTGAATTAAGATACAAGAAAAAAAAAGTGTCCGTAACACATGCCATCTTCAAGACAGTTGACGCTAGAAGCTTTTTCACTCTTTGAGAAAAGATGATCTTCACTGATGTCTGATATTCTGGCGAGAACACTATTTTAAGAATTCCAATTTCGAAAGAAAATGGCATTTTGTCCTTCAGCAGGGAAGGAGGTCAAATAAACACGAAGCACTTGTTGACGAGGGTCACTGTCTGTAAGACGACACCTCCAAGAAAGCTGGCTACCCTTCCCCAGGACATCAAGTCCCCCTTTTCTACGGTAACCAATTTTCACTAGTATGCTGTTGTCTCTTGGGTATAACTCATTGACAATCTTAGGGTACGTTGCAGAAATTGATTTCGGTGATGTCTTTGGGGGTTTTTCCAATCTAATGCTTCTGGTATTTTAAAAATATTTTAAGTTGCAAGCAGATGTATCCAGTTTTATGCCTAATTTTATTCTCTAGTGGAAATAGTGATTAAATTTTATCATTATTAACAAGGGTTTGTCGTTATTAAAAACTTAATTGTTATTGGTTGGACCCCCTTCCAAAATCGGAGCCTATTTCATGAATTAAAACTAATTTTTATGGAAAACAAACGCAATGGTGTCATACAATATGAATGTGTATATTTTCTAAATACTATAATTTTCACCAATAATATTTAGATGTAACGTCAGCGAAGCAAAACCCATGAATTTGTTTATGCGAATTATAGGCGCTGTGTACGATGTTTATGCCCTGAGAATCATCAGTTAACAACAAATCCTAAAAGCGTTTTCTCTGGAAGATAAAGAATTGACTGTGATCTTAATGAAGTTTTTCATGTCTTTCATAGATTACAAATCATTGAATTTATAAAAGTACAATGTTTATACCTTAATTCTTTTTTTGTCTAAAAATTTTTGCATTTTTGTTTTTACAAAATTCAAAACAAAGGCCCATATTATGCAACAAAACTTTTTTTCAAATTGATTTTTCTTATTTTTGATTTTTTTACTGTTGTGTTTTGTCACAAATAACACGATATATTTTAAATTCATTATTCTAAAGGACTACAGTTTTGTTCATATGCGCAAAACTGTATGGAGGATAAAAAACTTTTAAAACGTTATGTTTGAACTTGCTCATATATGTAAAAGTTTTAATTTTTAATGCTATGCGGTTGAATTTGTAAAATTTAATCAGGAGAACCGTAACTGTCCCTTTTTGCAATAATAATATTCATTGATACGCTTTATCTGAAGTAGACATTTTTTTCTTCATTTTTTTGACATTATTCTTTACTTAAAAACAATGCTATTTTTTTTTTTTCTAATATTTCTCACAACTATGTTAAACAAAAATTAAATAAGTGAGCTATTTTTGATTATATAAATTTAGCCCTAAAAAAATGTAATAAATACATTTTAATTTAAAACTGATCCCAAAGGTGACAAAAATGGACTCCAGCTCTTTTAAAATAGAATAAGAGCTGACCACCTTTAGCTGTAGTGGCTCTTAATTCATTTCTGCTAGTGTATGTCCTGAACCAAGCCCGCAAAGACGCAGTCGAACTAACAAGGCACTACCGCCCATTCATCTTAATTCTCCAATTGTTCTCTCATTCGATTCATTCCGTTTCGGCACAAACGCATTCTGCAAATCAGATCGTCATGACTCATCTTCTCGAACTGCGAGGAAGGGGTGCAGCAAAAGATTTCTTAATCTCTCCTCATAAAGGGAACACTGAAAATGCGATACCAACACACAAAAAAAATTTTACTAAATATTAATTCTGTTTAAGAAATTTTTGATTTTAAATTCATTAAAAGAGCTGGATTTCTTTATAATCTCGTATTTATTCCGTAATGTTTTAGGTGTCCTCCTGTCAAATCTTAAATCAGGGAGTGGCCAACCCAAATGATCTTGCGGACCACTTTGGAAATGCCTCCTAACTCCATGGGCCCTATATAAAATTATATATCCCATATGAGATTTAAACCCACTATAGACATTTTTTGGAGTGAAAAATGGAAACAGAATGAGTTATTATTATTGTGTTTACTATTATTGTTACATGTGAACATAGATAATATAATAATAATGATACTAAACGCACATTGTAAAGAAATATAAAAATTATATAAATATAAATGGAATTAAAAAATGAAATCATTAAAAAATATTTATTTTACTAGTGTGATATTTGTTTGCGAAAGAGTATAATTTTAAAATCTAAGTTAATTTTTTCTCATTATTTCGACAGTTCATTTTTGAATATATGATGCACAAATAATTATTTTTTATTACATCGGTTTTCACTACTTTGGCCATTATAAAATAAATATATTTTGTAAAAATGTGATAAATCTCACGGGCCAAAAAAGGACAAAGCGGGCCGCTGGTTGGCCACCCCTGTTTTTAAATATTGGGCTCATAATAAGTAAACGCTTAATATTTTTATATTTTTTTCTATCGTTTTCCTGATGGGAAAAATAATAAAATATAAAATATAAACCTTTCTGCATTTTATAGATGACCGATACTATTTAAATTTTTCATTATTTTTTTTATTATATTTAATATGCCAATGGTATACCGTATTGATTAGTTTTAAATAATTTTCTTTGCCAATTAATATTGCTGACATTTTAATTTTAAGTTAAAAATCTCTGCTATTCATGTATTGAGGTTACAAAATAAAAATATTTCATGATGAAAATCAAGTTGGTGACGATGTGCTATTTTTTTTTTATTGTTAAAGCCCAAGAGGAGAATATTTTTAAAATTACTGAAAGAGAAAACAGCAAAAAATTTAATTATGAAAGAAAAAACTTATTGGGAAAAGACAGACGCATTTCACTAATTAAATTTCTTCAGCAATTCATTCCACAGCCACCGTATTCACACCGTGCGACTTCTGGCTATTCCCTAAACTCAAAAGACCGTTTTGAGTTGATGAAGAGATTCAACGTGAATCGGTGCCCGCTTTGAATCGGTGACTGTGGAATGGCAGGGTCATATCATGATAGGGTGTCAAATATATTTTTTTATATATTTGATTTTAAAATTCAAATTAACAAAAAATTCTAAATATGAATAACTACATTCATTTTACAATGTACATGATATTTATGAAATTAACGAAAAACATGATATTTATGAAAAACCACAACTCTGACCTCGTATTTTATATTTTTAGAAAAACATCAATTCAGGGAATTGACCTGTTGGAAATTTTTGATATTTTGAATACAAAAAAAAAAAAAAAAAAATTTTTTTTTTCAATTTTCCACGAACAAAAGTTTTAGATTTTGCTGTGAAAACCTTCTACGATATCGTTTGTTGTTCAGGGAATTTCCCTGATTCTCAAAACCTGTTTTAGGAATTGCTGTGTAATGTCGAATTGCCTGTATCGTTTAGATAACATTGAGCGTATCATATTGGATTATAATCTCTAACAGATTATGAGAGGGGACAATAGGATATTTTCCGCAGAAGCCAAATTAAAGTAGATAGCATTTTTGAAAAAGGGTCTTATCACAAACTTACCGCCTAACATAATAATCTGGCGATTCCCATGTGTTACCAATCTTAAATCTGTTTCAAATCTTAATAAACCGGATTGATTTATTATCTATAATCCGTAAAACTTATGAATAAAATCCTAGGCTTGAATAACCGAATGTCTAGCACTCGGTGCCATAGGTTCGAGTACCGGCGGTGCCATGGATGATTATAGTGGTTCGGAATCCACTTTTAAACCAGTCTAATATGACCGTTGACTGATATTTGAGGTTTAGTCAGTCTTCAGCCCTCGTGGTGCCTCTCTAAAAGGAAGCTGCATATTACCTTAGCCATGGGCCAGTCGCCTGCGACGACGTCTTATGGACCTGGTATAGGTTTTCCTGCACCAGGGGGATTATTAACAACAACATAAAATCCGTAACGTATGAGTAAACAGGGAATTAGTAAAGACTTCGTCACACGAGCTTATTTTGTAGTATTCTGCAGCCATCTAACTGTCTTTGCTACTCAGATAAGATGTTTATGGTTTAGAGGAATTTTTGCGTTGAATACCAATATATCATTGGTAACCATTCAAATAAGTAAGAGATTATGAATATTGCATGAGATGGCAGTTTTCTTGCAGCAGAAAGTGCAGCGACAAATATGTGTGACTATCATGTGAGTGCAGCGACTATCATGTGATAAGCTTCATCACAAAAACATGATCTAACCTCTAAGCAACCTCTATCGAAAAGTCTATAAATGACGTTTTTTTTTTTTTTTTTTATTTATTTATTTATTTATTTATTATTATTTTTTTTTACAAATGTACTGTTATGTGTCTTATTGCGATTCTCATGTATTTTATCTGGTGGCCAATTGGCTAGCGCTCTGGTCTTTAATACTTCAGGTTCGAATCCTGGAGGTATCATGGATGTTTGTGAGTGGTTAGGAATCCACTTTAAACTGCAGGTCCCGGCCTGTTTAGCCCAAAGTGTGTGCAAGATGATTGTAGAACAAACCAAGTCTATATTATATCTCATAATTATTTAGTTTCCTGGAATCTTTTGCTACATTTTACATTCCTTTTATTATAAGTACAGATAAACTTATAAAAGGAAAGCGAGTGATAGGTTTTTTTTATATATTAGAGCGACTTAGTGAATATACATATTTGCAATTCTTGTAAATCCCGAATCTGGTCAAAGTGTCTGACATTTGAAAAACAATATTTTTTCCTTTTAAACCTGGAATCCCACCAAATACTAAGCTCGCAAGTTAGCAGCTAATAAGCTAATCAGAAGCCCGGGTGTTCAGGAGATCAACTTTCTGATTAAAATCAACGTTCTGAATTTAATATCTGGTAGAAATCCAACTTAAATGATATGCAACCAGATATTGAATAAATATTAACGAGTCTATATATTGAATATATAGATTTGTACCGTCTTTCTCTTTCTTTTTTTATACCCTTTATAAACTAAAAATATTAGGACTTGCATTGTTATTTTTATTATTTATTTATTTATTATTTTTTCTAAAATTTACTTTAATTTAATTTTTGTTTTTATTATTATTATTATTATTATATGTGTGAAATAATGTTTACCAGTAGCAAAGGAAAAACAGACTTGAAAAATATATTTCATTATGCCAAACGTAAAAATTTTGATTCTGGTTAAAATTAAAAATTAAATGATGATGAACAACTTCAGAAAATAGTAATAGTTTTTATTAAATTATCGCCTAAATAGCTATTGGATTCACTTATATTATGATAGAATGTTGGAATTTGGATAAATTCAGACGGAAAATAGTCTCCGAATTTCTCAGAATACTTGAAAAGATGCTGTTTCACTCCATTAACACCGTAATTATGCTATCTGTTCCTGAGAAAAGCGATTAGCTTCCCATAAACAGATAGGCCATTACTTTGCGCATGAATCTCTTCGCAGATCTAAGCTGTTTTTCCGATCTGTTGTTCTCGTGTGTCAGTCGCCTTTCTTCTATCGCCTCACACATCTTAATTCCTCACCAGAGGAGAACTTCGTCTCCATAGTTCCTTATCATCCTTATCTCCAGTTATGATTATTATCTCTTTTGACTAAAACAATGTGCTCGGAGACACAATTTGTCTTTTTAAAAGATCCATCATTTTCTTTCTTTTAAGTTTCAAAATTTTGTTTGCTTTTATGGTAAATATGCGTGAAGTAGTTAAGATAGTTATGAATATTTCACCAGTTATCAAATATACATAAACTTAATCTTAAAATGTACGAAAATTTAAACTGCAGTGTATCCATACATTGAGTGATTGTAAGGTCATGGGACAAACTCTGAGGTTGGTACAGGTTACAAAAGGTTTTTCTTATAGTAATGTAGGATCGGAAATGACACGTTGAGGAACTAGCACCGTTCGAACGAATTCCTCTTAACAGCCAAGTACAGTGCCCAACTGATACTCGTCACATGACAAGTTTCAAGTCCTCTATTGTCAACCCCCATGCGCACACTTTATTGCAACTATGTTTTCATTTACGAGACCACAGTTGACCCATTTAAGGACTTCGTGTTCGATTATCCATAGATGCTGCGAAATGTCTGCCATCTTTGGTACAATTCGCCAATCACTTCTTCAACGTTACCAAGCTTGTGTTACTGTTGGTGGTCTTTTTGTTATTTTTCTTTTCCTATCTCATTTTTTTGTATTCGTGCCTTAATGCGGCATACGATACATTCCCATACAAAAATGTATGCTTTAGCAAGCTAACTGTTTTCGTAAGTAAACCCCCAAAGTTTGTCCCAGGACCATAGAATCACGCTGTTTAATTTCTCATAAGAAATGAAGAAACATTACACAATGAATTTTTGGAGATACGCTTCAAGTAGTTAAGTATTAGGCAAGTAAGTACGTACTATTCAAGAATGTTTTCTATTTTGTGTATATTATTACATTTTTGTTTTTGTTATTATCAATAACAAAAATAACTAAATTCTTTCAACTTAAGAATTTAGGGATCAATTGGAATACAATTTATATACTACATTGTAAATTAGAATTTGATTATTTTTTAATTTACTGACTAACTTTTTGTGCACAGTAATTATCATTTAATTCATTTGTTTACTGATTAACTTTTTTGCTTAGTAATTATCCTTTAATGAAGATAAGATGATAGATGTCCTATCCAAATGTGTAATATGTGTATGTATATTATGTATAAATGTGTATTACTGCTTCGCTTTTCTGGAAGTCTTCTGTAAAGTGTGAATTCCTCCGTGACTTTTCAATCAATAGGTAAAACTTCATAAAAATTTACAGGAAATCAATTATCAGTTAATTGGGTATGAGTGCGATTTCCCATCTAATCGTATATTTTTAAATTTTTGTATGCCTTTATTATAAATTATAATTACGTGATGTGTGAATAAAATTTTTTTTTTTTTTCATTTCGATACAGATCTATACATACATCTCTTTATATATATATATATATTCATTGTGGTATTTATATTTCAGTGAATAAAACTTTCTAATTTGCTAAAAGATTTTTAAAAAAATCCTCTCTGAAGGATAAGAAATTGAAAGGTTATCATCCAATTATTATCATGGTGGATATTTTAAATTAAATATTATCTACTAACCTTTCTGCTTCGTAACTCCTGTTGCCATTCGTATGTGTTTCATGGCCAGAGATAGCTCTTTGCATGAAATGTGGTGCGGGAGAGCTAAAATCAGGACAACCCCAACATTGTTTGTATTGTTTTTACTTTTTCAAGAGGAAATGTTTAAAAAAAAAATTCCATTTTTATTTCCGGAAGACATACTAAGTCACTGTATTGCATTTAACGAGTTTGCAGATACTCTTGCTAGGCTGGATCAACCTTCCTCATCCAGATCCCCTATTAAATACCATAGTATTAAAGAATTATTGCAGCTAGATTTAAGGCCAGATATCTCAAAATTATTTCCAACTCAGTCAGACTTGGAGTTTCTTAATGGATAATTCCATTCCATGTGATTTGCCCATGCACGTAGAGAAAAAAAAAAATTTCAGAACAATGACTGGACATGATTATCTTAGGAAACACCTTCACAGATTTGGACTAGCAGACTCTCTGACTTCCCACATAGCTTGACTCATTTTGACATGAGTGATAACCATTTAAACTACTGTCCTGGACTAATTGACGTAGTAGCTGTAAATACCGCAAAAGAGTTTTAATTATTTTATGTATGTTTCTGAATTATATTGGGCTGTTGGCAGGCATGCCTAGATCTGGCGTAGGTTTAAAAACTTTGCTCAAGATTACAAACTATGGATTTATCGACTTACTCAAAAGCTTCTTAAACTGCGCAACCCCCAAGTAAGAAGTGGACAGTTTGAAAGCAGGACATTTTTTTTTTTACGTATGCAACGTATTTTAATAAATAATTTCCTTTTTTTACTTATGAACATTTTTTTTTTTTAAATTTATAAGATTAAAAAATTCTCTCAAATATTCGGAAAGTCACTTCTAAAAATTTCCTTGCATAACAAGTATGTATTTCATACTTCAGTTGCCAACAATTTTCCAAGATGGCATTTAACCTTATGTTCCTCAAAACGCAGTTGCTTCCGTGTGCGTTTTTGCCTCGCCCCCTCCCACGAAGAGGGCGGCCTTTTAAAAAAATATTTGCGTGGAAGTCCGAGCTATTTCTGTACCGAACATAATTTTTGAAAGGGTGCAATCTGGCTTATTGAGACGCGAAACCGACGTCAGGTTTCCCTTTTCCTTCGAAGCAACTTTGAAATATGACCTTGGTATTAATAGAAAGCGAGCGTTAACCCATAAAAAAGGGAACCGTTCGAAGAAAACGCTTTTAGCGAAAGAATTTCTGAAGTATGTATTTATTTAAAGAATTTTGAAGAAATCAATGATTTTTATGAAATCATGCGTAGAGTAAGCTGGTTAATCTAACTTGTTTTGTCTTTGTTAATCTATATTATTTTGTTTTTCGATATTTATGGGTATTTAAGGTTTTTTTTTTCTCTGCAAAAAAAAATTAAATAAAATTGGGAATTGAATTGCTTTAACCAATTTGACAAAGGTTTTTTTTTCTCTTCTTTTATATTCCTATAAATAGATGTGGTATTTATTTTACAATTCAATTATATTTATTTTGGTAATTCTTTAGATCATTTGAGGTTCTTTAAATACATTTTCTGTTAAAAAAAAAAGAATTCTAATTAATAAACAAAAGTGCATCTGTCGGTCACAAATAACATGGTTTATAATATCTTGAGGACACATATTGCTTGATAGCTATCCCCTCCCTATATGATTTCTTGCCATAAGTATCTTTATACTATAAGAATATCGTATCTTATATTATATTATAGTATCTTATAATATATGCAGTAAAAGTAAGCAATTTAATTTAGCAGTTCCGTAAGAAATAAAGGAAAACCAAAGGAAATCATATATAACAACTTGAGGATAACCATCCAGGAATATTATAAAATAAACTGAAAAACTAAATTCTTGTTATATAAAACCCTTATTAGACCTATTTTGGTCTATAGCTCGAAACTTGACTTTTTGGCAAGATCTGATGGGACCCATTTGGGTCTATTTTGAGAGAAAGATTTTAAGGGGGCTAATTCTTGGAGGTGTTAAGGAAAAATGATTGTTGGAGAAGACGATACAACGCGAAAAATATATAAATGCTATGAAGACCCAGACATTATAAAATTGATTAAGATCAATAGATTAAACTGGGCTGCTCATATATTTAGAATGAATGATTTAAACCCTGTAAAAAAGGTTTGTTTTGGCAAAGCCACAGGGACACAGAGGAAAGAGAACGACCCAGGTTGCGATGGATAGATGCAGTTGAGAAGGTGCTGCACTGGGAGTTAGGAAGGAGGACCATGGTCACCAGAGGAATGTAGAAATCTCTTTAAAGGAAAACCTTTGTCCCACTCTAGGCTGTCGTGCTATTGATGATGATGATATTATAAACCCTACTATTTCTAACCGATAGAGGACTGCTTCCAAGTCAAAGATACATCTAGCTACGTATTCTTAATATATATATTCCTTTTGAACATACACACATATATTCAACATTTAATGTGCTTGTTCAAATATTTTACGTTAATTAGTAACAACCCCTTTTACATTGTTTTAAAATGGAACATGATTTTCAGCATTAAATCTGGCAGAGGAAATTTTTACACAGATAGGGATCTTGTATTCAGACTAGCACATTATTGATATCTGATGTTCTGATCAGAAATACGTTAGAAAACAATATTTTTTTAAGTTTTTAAATGTTTATTTTTTTTTTTAAATTTAACTCAAGTTGGATCGTGCTATCTATTTTCCTCTCTCTCTCTCTCTGAAGCCTGCAGCTTTGGTACCACAGGCTTCAGGTTTTTAATCCTGGCTGTGGCATGGACGTTTTTGTTAATAGTTCGGAATACACGTTAAACTGTAGGTCTTGGTCTAATTAGCCTAAAGTGTGCACAAAATAACTATAGAGTGACAAAAACCAAACTTTCGAAAACTAATAGGTTACTACTTATATATAAATCCTTTAATCCCGTTAAAAAGCCACGAGTGTGAAAAAGAAAACGTAAAGTAATTCAATTGACCGTAAAGCGACAAAATAAACTCACTCTCAATTATTTCTTTAAAGTAAAATGGACATAATTGTTAAAAAGCATTGGCGAGCCCAGTCTGTGCATCAGCAATGAGCAATCATCCCAGCATTGACCTGGAACATTTGTCACACAACAAAAGCAGCACAGTCGTAACCCTGTCATCCCAAGTTCGTTGTTGCAGCAGCAGCATTCAAGCACTTGTAAATTAAGTTTAAAAGCTCTTAAACAAATGAATTTCCAAGAAGGAAGAAGCACTTCCTCCTCTCCCCAGAAGGGCTAATGAGCCTCTTGTTCTTCCATTGTACTTCTACGCTGATTTTTATGGATGGCCGATACAATAGGATGATTGCATTGTGTTGTTAGCAAGACTTGGCAGTCGTGGCGACACTGATTTTGTGGTTTCTTCTTGCATTCCTCAGTGGTGCTTTCATTTTTTATTTTTGCTCGAACCCATCTCGTTAGTTTTAATGGATTTCGTTTCACATACATAACAGCAATTGGGGCGAATATAAAGATTTACTGAAATTAAATTAGTTGTTGAATGTCGTAGCATCAAATATGATGATGAGACTCTTTTTAACAAAATTGACCCTTCAATAAAACATATTTCTCGTTAAAAAAAAATCTGTAATGCTATTACAATTTTTCGAAAAGTCTACAATTATTAATTTTAGGTTTTTAAAATAAAACGAATTGTTTAAATGAAACTTAGTTAAAGTTTATTTTTACTTAGTTTTTTTAATTGATTTTGGAATTGAATGTTTTATAGCATTGTTAAAAACTTGTCTTCATTCCATTAAAAAAATTTTTTTAATTAAAAACATGGTTTTAACTTTTTGTCTGTTTTTAACATTCATATTTTTTTATTAACACTTAACCCTATTCAGACTTATCGCGTGTACAGGAAATATAATGCACTGATTAAAGAAAATTTTTAAAATTATTTAATCACGACGGCCTTATGAAAATTGCATTCGAAAAATAAATCGTTTAAGATTTAATACATTTAAAAATAAGTAAAGTAAAAGCATTACTACGAAATAATGATGTAGCTCAGTTTGAAATCCCACGACAAACGAAATTGAACCGAAAACTCTCCTAGTACAGTAATAGACAGGATCGGCAGAGCCGGAGTCCTTGTATTGGGCAGAAGAGGATTCGAATCTTTGTCGACCAATTCCCCCCCAATGTCAATGAAATAATCTCCTAACCTGAAGTGTAGCGGAAGCAACCTGGATTACACTGAATATTCTATATAGTTGCTGACATAATAACGAATGACATCATTTTAGTAGGTCCGATTATTAATGGAATGATATAAAGAAATGGATTTTAAATATATGATTTAATATTAGGGGGAGAATGCAGTTGTAAATATAAAAAGACAAAAAAGTTTAAACAAGATTCGTAAATCTTTCCCTTTCTCTCTCTCTCTCTCTCTCTCTCTCTATATATATATATATATATATATATATATGTACCAATTACCAAACTGTAATTTGCCAAGAAGAAGAAGAAAAAAAAAAAAAAAAAAAAATAGGATTTTAGTAAATGGAAAAAAAAAAAAAGCAACAAATCTTACGTGATTTTTGGCTACGATTCAGAATTCAAGGGGGAAAAAACAATATTGTTTGCTAGAAGTACAAACAAATGTCTTGCTTATCTATATACATATTTCTCAAAGTTTCTCTGCATGTTGTGTGTGTGTGTGTGTGTGTCTGTGTCTGTCCGCCCATATTCAACCACCCATGTATTTACATCCAAATTTTTACCATAATTGGCAATGATTCCTCTAATGCAAAGTCTAGATCAATTGAAACATTAAATTTCGAAATTGAATCAATATTCGTTAAGAACATATCCGAATAAGTTTTACGCTAATTTGGCAATATTTCGCGGTAGGAGAATTTTCATAGTTGATTTTTTTGTACTCTGTTGTTCTGTACGTAGATAGGCTGACTTAAAAAATAAATGAATAACTAACGCCTATTAACCGCAGCGTTGCAGCAACCTAAAATTTTATTTAATAAAAGAAATCGCATTGCCATTTTTACCTATAAAAAATAGACCAGAGACTTACGTTACCAAAGTTCAATTCAAGAAATTCTCACTCGTCTCTCAGATGTTTGAAATTAGATCGCCACAGAGGTGTGTTTTGGAGGGGAAGATATAGTATGGGGGAAAAGAAAAGTTTTCATAGGGTTGTTCGTCCGGGTTGCAGAAAGTACAGTAGAACCACTGTAAGTCGAACTTCAAGGAGACGCCAAATAATTCGAGTTATAGAGTTTTCGACTTATCTTTGACCGCGAGGTTGAGGGTTCAAATCCGAACTCTGTTCCTTTTCGCATTTATTATTGCTACGTTGTGCTTTAAATTTATTCATGACTTTCCGACTAGTAATTAAGTTAGGTTTTATTGTACGCTTTTTTTTACCCCTTTTTTTGTAAGGAAAATAAAAAGGATTTGAGAAATAAAAATATATAAATAAAAATTATAAAATCGAAAACCAAATAAAAAGTATAAAATCGAAAGCAAAATAAAAATCATAAAATTATAAAAAGAATTACGGTTCTGAGATCGGTCTTTTTTTTTTTGTGAGGACACTTTGTTTACATTTTTACCTTTCAGATTCACCCATTGGCTCCCACCGTTCAGCATAATCCCTTGAGTGTTATTGATAAACAAAGAAGTTTTGTTTGTTTACGTTTTAAAATATGTTTACGGCATCGACAACTGGTCCCTAATTGTACCGAATTTAAAACTTAACTTTTAAATTCTTTTATTTTTTTATCTTACTTTTATCAATAGTATTTTTAAATCTTTTTTTTTTTTTTTAGTACCTACTTTAATTTGAATTTTTAGAAACTTATATCTTAAATTTTACTAACAATAATTAAGCAGCCTACTATAATTCCAAACATATTTATGAATTAAGATGAGGAGGTTTAAGGGTATTTCCCCCTGTTGGTACTCCGTAATCAGGCGCCAGTTGCCAGTTCGATTTATGGAGGATTTCGACTTGCTGGATTTTTGTAAGGAAACATTCGACTTGTAGAGGTTTAGAGAGGTAAAAAATAAATAAAAAAATTCAAGTTACAGAGGTTAATAAACATATTATGTACTACAATAAAAAATCAAAATAATTCCGAAACAACCTTAAAATTAAAAATATTATGTATTAAAAAGTCAGTTATTATTATTATAATTATTATTATTTTTTTTTGCTTTGAACAATTCGATTGTTCTAAAGCCTGTGGTACAAAGGCCAGAGTGCTAGCCAATTGGCCATTAGGCCGCAATTGTTTGGACCGCAAACAAAAACATTTACCAGAATACCATTGTGCTGTTATGGCACTGTCCCTTGTTCATTCTTCTTTCTATATGTTTTCTTGTTTTTTACTTCTTCTGTGAATTTAGTCCTACATGTATGTATAGCTTTACTTCTCGAGTGAGGGTGGATTGCTGTGGGCAAAAAAAAATCAGGCAAGTTGACTCACGCGGTTAAAGTGAACCTCTAATGATTCCGCCTCAGAAGTGATTTCGTCAATCCGTCCTGCCATTCATCTCTCTCTCACTGAATCAACGATGTCTCATTGCCAGCAATACGTAC